>JALQPE010002232.1:0-176423 GCA_030407315.1 Asparagopsis taxiformis | reverse complement strand
AATCCCCTAATCCCCTAATCCCCTAATCCCCTAATCCCCTAATCCCCTAATCCCCTAATCCCCTAATCCCCTAATCCCCTAATCCCTAATCCCTAATCCCCTAATCCCCTAATCCCCTAATCCCCTAATCCCCTAAATCCCCTAATCCCCTAATCCCCTAATCCCCCCTAATCCCCTAATCCCCTAATCCCTAATCCCCTAATCCCCTAATCCCCTAATCCCCTAATCCCCTAATCCCCTAATCCTAATCCCTAATCCCCTAATCCCCTAATCCCCTAATCCCTAATCCCCTAATCCCCTAATCCCCTAATCCCCTAATCCCTAAATCCCCTAATCCCCTAATCCCCTAATCCCCTAATCCCCTAATCCCCTAAATCCCCTAATCCCCTAAATCCCCTAATCCCCTAAATCCCCTAATCCCCTAATCCCCTAATCCCCTAATCCCCTAATCCCCTAATCCCCTAATCCCCTAATCCCTAATCCCCTAATCCCTAATCCCCTAATCCCCTAATCCCCTAATCCCCTAATCCCTAATCCCCTAATCCCCTAAATCCCCTAATCTCCTAAATCCCCTAATCCCCTAATCCCCTAATCCTAATCCCCTAAAAAATCCCCTAATCCCCTAAAAATCCCCTAATCACCTAAATCCCCTAAAAAAAATCCCCTAATCCCCTAAAACCCCTAATCCCCTAAAACAAAGTGTCAGCGAGTGGTAGCACTTCGGTGGCTGTTTCCTTTCCACCCCTGTCCGAACCTTTACAAGATAACCACATCGACTGTTAGCTCAATAATCAATGTAATACTAAAGTAATACTCAAAACAAAAACATTTTTCCATGCAATTTATTGGGCCCCGTAACATCTCTAAGCGTATCTTTGTAGTCCAATCGTATGCATCCGACATTCACTTCTAGAACGATTATTCACATCAAATTTTATGCTGCAATCAGTTCATGGCAGACATCATCCACACTGACGTGTCAATTTTGTCAATTGTCCATTCTATTTCTACACCACCTAAACATCTCTTTTCGACCTTTCCAATCCTCCCAGTATATACTACTCTTTAGCAGAAGGTAACGGTTAGGCTTTCACTAATACAACAATTCTATCCCATAGCTATCCCAACATGCTTCCTCTCGCTCCAAACGACGTTATAGAAGTTCAATGGGAACTTCGGCCGTTTGGGAGGAAACGAAAAATTGTGTGGTGGTCTGCAATCGTCAAGGAAATTACTCAGGTCAAGACTGAAACAGACCCATTCCTCCATGCATTGCTCGAATACAAAGCTGAATATGGTTTCGACTCTACCCTTTCTCAAGTCAAGATTTCAGATCGTAACGAGCTCGTCGACAAGGATTCCGGAAGGGTTCTCCCGTGGCAAAGTGGTGAGCTTCGCAGTATGGACTCACCTGCATCCCCAGCAGAGAGAGACCCGGACTACGGCATTGACCACACTCGCCACCGCCACCGCGGCATCCTTCAAGATTGCCCTGCGGATCAAATGAAGAAGACCATAGCAGAAATGCTGGCAAGATTGGAAAAGCTGGAGTCAGCTGCCAAACATCCTCTTCCCCCTCCATTCGATTCCAACAGCTCCATGACCTCCTCTGCTCTGACTGTATGTAGCATTCTGTTTCAGAAGCTTGGTGTGTACACGGACAAGCCCCTCTCCCTCCGGATGACAAAATCCGAGCACTCCAGGGGAATGCGACAAACATCGCAAGAAGAAATCAGAGTACAGGCTGACTGCTCCCTTGCTCAATTCCGCACTATTGCCATTCAATGCAAGGCGAAAGAGAATCGTGATGTTCTCTTCCTGCCGTCCTTTGAGGACATCACCTTTCCCTCTGGAAATGAGTCGGATCTTTCCATCATTTTCCCCACCTTTCAGGCACTATGTGACTCCATAGGTACCTCGCAACACGGGTTCCAGAAAATATTGGTGAAGAGCAGGGCGGAACGCGATGGAGGCAGCTCATCGATTGTCCGAATTTTAGGAAATCTAGTCGACGTTGACTGCTCTCATGATGCTCCTTCTTCCGCATTTCTCGTCGGCTCATCTGCTTACGTCCTGTCCAGCCCAGACCAACGTATGACAGTTCTTTGCAGAGACTCCTACGAGTTTGACCATGTCAACAATACATTTTTACATCCCCTATGTCTTAGCCGACTATCACAGTCTAGCATCGTGGACTCTTTCCACCTACGTGATAAGGCTACTGTTACTTATGGAGCAACGTTTTCGTTACTGTGGAGACGTATTCAGCGCCGAGCTTGTTACAGCACTTTCCAGCCTCTATCAACCGCAGAGACGTTTGGTACACTACATCTACGCTTACCTTGCTGTATTTTCAGTGGTACTACTATATGCCAGGAGCTTGAAGACATTGGCTATGAGGCTATCTCTCGTCTTGGCTTCAATGCGGATTCAGACACTACCCACCCACCCTCTCCTCCACCTGCCACCTGTAGTCCGGAGCAAAAATGATAAAGCACACCTATCCGTAGTTATCCTGTTCCTGGGTATTCCATTCTAGAGCTCCTGTGGCCATCAATTTCTAGTAAAGACGGATACCCTCGCCCCTTCCTACTTCGACTATTCCACTACCTGTCTCTGCGCTTTTCCTTCGACTTGACACTATCGTCTGACTGGTTTCCTGATGTCTCGCATCTATCTACTTCCATCTATTACAAAATTCACCTCAACAGAAATTTTATTTCTTCATTCTTCGTCTACTACACCGAAACTGGTTTCATCCGATACTACTCCCCTTCATTCTCGATTTCATCATCGACGAATACCTTCACATATTCTGCATCTCCTCCGTCCTCTTCCATAGACCTGAAGCTCTCCTCCAGCACTGATTCCCCCCCATCGTCTACATTCAGTTCTTCATATCTATCACGCGATATAGTCAAAACCTCCTCATTCATAAAACGACTACTCACCCGCTCCCCGGGAAGAAGCAGTTTCACTGCTTCATTGATTTCCCGGATTTGCGCTCCTTCCACCTCTGTTCCACTTTGAAATTTCAAAATCGTTCGGAACCCGTATGCAAGTATGTAGATGAATTGCAAGGAGTATTCTGAACGTCGCAGGAACATGTTCTTATCAGAACATTGCGTGTAGGCGACTGCAAAGTTCAGTGCAACCTCTACTAAATTGATCCTCCTAGTCAAAACCTCTTGTCCGGTTCTCCAATTATTTGAACTTCGTACTCGACTTTGAATAGCATTTCTTTTCGCACTGCAATGAAGTCGCGAAGAATCTTCATATTCTTGTCATCCATTGCTGCACGCTCCGCTGCATTCATTTTCCTCTGCGCCGAGTACAGACTTGGAACTGACTCAATGTCCAGCCCACCGTCGTGCAAATGATGCTCCATTCGGACTGAACCTTGAAACCCACTGTATAGAACGAATCCAAGATCTCGGATGAACCGGTTTCGCACATGATCTCTGGACTTGTTCATAAACCCGGTCACTGCCGTCAGTGCCGATTTCGTCACAGTGATGCCTACCTCCTTTCTGTGCAACGGCCCATTGTCACCAACCTTTCTTCGCTTCTGCTTTCGAGCGGCCCATCACTTCCCTCGGACGTCCCATGCATTCCATCCATGCGAGCAGAGTCCGTTCCGCGAATTGTCTCCTCAATGGTCCCGGTAGTCACATACCCCCGCGCCCTCCACCGTTCGATACCTTCCGACGTTCCATTGGAGCTGGAACGGTCTCCTCCCTCTCTGAAAGAATTGTTTTGACACGTATTCTTGATTAAAGAGGTCACAACTTGGCAGCGCAATTCAATGTGGTTCCGGCCGGCAAGCGTCCTATTGAACACATCCTTTCGCTCATTGCTCTGCCTGGCGAACATCAGCGTATTGATTAGCTGGCATCCGTTGAAATGCCTATCCCTCTTATCCACCATTGCCTTCGTGTACGTTGGAACAACAGCACACAGCACAGCACACACCATTTCGAACGTGAACGATTTCTCCGCATCCTGCGCAATGCGGAGACGTTCCCTGTCCTTCTCGGAGGCGATCTTCTTCGGATGTCCTTGTCCCTGGCTCAGAAGCCCATCGACGATGCTCTTGACCTCCTGCATATCGGTGTTTAGCATGGAGACAGTCTTGGCGACATTTCCGAGAGTCTCGCGTAATTGAATGGTGCTCTTCTCGACGGCATCCATTTTATCACTCAGGGCTTTCAACTCTGCAGTGATGTTCGAAAAGCCCTCACGCGTTATTTCGGAAAATGCGGCGATGCTTACGGAGGTTTCGGGATTCATCTTGACCTTGCAATTGGAGTTTGCTAAAAGGAGAATTGCTTTGAAGGAAGGATGTCACGCTTAGTACAGCAGTGTTGTAGCAAATATCATTTCAGTGGATACATCCATCTTGGTCTACTCTACATAATAATAATGCTTCCCAGTGCTCCGTAACGGTTATTTTTCATAATTTAGTGGTGGATGGTGCGTATTCTTTCCTTTGCCACCACCCACGTCCTGTGCATACCACACCTCGCTACCAGACTGACGTCTCCTACTAGACAATTTCAATGCAAAGATAGATAGGTATAATTTGAAATGCTAAACTCGACATATTATAGCTACTCTGTACATTCTCTCCTTACGGTGAGACAAACCAGATATGTTCTGTTCTCCCAATCTTCCTTTCTACAACTTCCTATTCAGCATCTAGCTTCCCCGCACCCAACTATCTGTAAAGCACCATCACAATTAATATAGTCGTATACCACACACCATTCCAATATTTACCTTCACACCAACACTATGCTCCATTTTCCTCTAAGTCCACTCCACCAGACAGTGTTGTCAAACAATGCACGGTACTACCCGCAGACAATACAATTTGCTATCTACACTACTGTCTACAGATTTCCCCAGACAGTGCAGTAATACAGTACAATGTATTGTCTCAGACAGTAAAATGTACTGTCTGCACATACTGTCTGGCGGCAACACTTCCGGACAGTAAAATTTACTGTTCTGGACAGTAAATTTTACTGTTTTTGGTACTGTCCAGATTTCGTGCCAGTTTACTGCTGCAGCAGTATTCTGAAATTTCCAGACAGTAAATTTTACTGTCTCCGCGCACTGTCTTGGCCAGACAGTAATTTTTACTGTCTCAGACAGTAAATTTACTGTCTGTTTTCATTCTCAACACCGTAGTGGCACGCCACGCTCTCGCGACGCATCGCCCGCCGACCGCTCTCGACGCTTTGCGCATAACGACGATCGAGAACGCGGACGCGCGGGACCGTACACGGCGCACATACCGCGCGCAACTTACCCACCGCCTATCGTGAGGCAGACGGCACCGGCCGACACGTCTCGCACGGCAGCGTTCCGATGCCTGATATGCAGGAAGTTCGGGCACCCGATGGTGAATTGCCCACTGCTCTCATCCGAGCAACAGGCCGCAATTCGCGAGATGCATAGTCACGCGCGCCTAACGCCCGAAGAACTGAACCTGCAGCGTAACGTTCAGGTTTTCGAAGTTTCCGCGGACGATGACGCACGCGAGCGCGAAAGCGAACGCACGCGCGAAGACGACGCGCACGACGGCGAGCAGCTCACGCCCCACTCGGTTCGCTTCTCAGAAGACCCGGGAAACGCCTACGAGGAGTCGTAGCGGGTGGGCCGACTCCTCTCCATCCAACGGATACGCGACGCGCGATGACGCAACCGCCGCGCGAAAAACCGCCTCCGTTACCACCCGAAACAGTGGTCCTGTTTCAGACCCCTACCGCGAACTACAAACTCGAGATACGCGTCGGATATAATCTACGCACGGCCACCGCGGTGACCGCTGTGCTTGATACCGGCGCGGGCCCGAGCCTCATTCGCGAGAACGTATTAGGCGCTGATTGGAAGCGCCACGCTACGCCGCCGACGCTGCGCTGCGCGATTATAGACGCGAATGGACGACGCCTCGCGCCGAACGCGTCATTGCGGCTTAGCGTTCTTCTAGGTGCCCGCGCGCACCTTCAAACTTTCCTGGTGATGCCGCGCTTATCCGTCCCTTGCATTCTGGGAGCGGACTTCATCGACCGCGTGGTTCGGATGATCTATACTGGGCCGCAGCGCGCGTTGCGAACCCGCTATGGGGACCACGTTCCGATGCTCCCACGCACGCCGACGAAACCGCGCCGCGCACCGACCCCCAAGACTACCCGACCAACAGATTTCGCACCAATCCGCGTTGCGCGCCGCACGTCGATTCCGCCGCACGCGACGCAAGCTATCGAAGTCACCACGGGTGCTGACGGACGCTGCATCATGATTCCCGCGACCGACCTCTACGGACAGAAGTTGTTGCGTCTAGCCAACGGTGAAACGCTGGTTAAAAGGAACGTGCCCTTCAGTGTGCATGTGCACAACGCCGGCACCCGCCTACAGATATTGCCCAAAGGCATGAAGGTGGGCGCCGCGGTGCCCAACCCCGTAGGTTGCCTACAAGTTGCACAAGAGGCGCCGACACCACAAGACCGACCGCCCGACGATGCGACGCCATGCAACGCGACGAACCCGCCGGGCCTGCGCGAAGCCGACGGAATTGCGAACGCGACGCCGCATTGGGAAGACCTCCTACGCGCGACACTACGCGATGAGCGAGTAGACGACGACCTACACGCGCGAATTATCGAAATGCTGCGAAAGCACGAGCGCATGTGGAATGGCACGCTCGGAGCCATCCACGCGACAGAACACCGCATCGAACTGGTTCCGGGGGCGACCCCCGTCAACCAACCGCCGTACCGCGCCGGACACGCGTCGCGCGAAATTATCCGTACGCAAGTGGATAAGATGCTCCGCGCTGGAGTGATCGAACCTGCTACATCGGAATGGGCGAGCCCGGTCGTAGTCGTACCCAAGAAGGACGGGACTTCCCGCTTCTGCATCGACTATCACCGCTTAAACGCCGCTACCGTGAAGGACGCGTATCCGATTCCGCGCATGGACGATTGCGTCGACTCGCTCGGTAACGCGACGGTTTTCACTACACTGGACTGCAATTCGGGATACTGGCAGATCCCAGTAGCGCACGCCGACCGCGACAAGACTACGTTTACGTCGCACGTTGGTACGTATCGCTTCCGTCGTATGCCCTTTGGACTATCGAACGCGCCCGCGACGTTTCAGCGCGCGCTCGATATCTTGCTCGCGAACGTGAAATGGCAGCACTGCCTTGTCTATCTGGATGACGTAATCATCTTCTCCGCCGACGTAAACGCGCACGTGCATCACGTCGACGAGATACTGGGAATCCTCGGACGCGCTGGCGTTTCGCTTAAATTCGCGAAGACTGAGTTCTTCAAGCGCACGGTGGACTATTTGGGACATACTATTTCGCCGGGGAAGCTATCCGTACCGACGACGAAATGCGACGCGCTGCGCGATGCGACGTATCCGACGACGAAAACGCAGCTGCGCAGCTTTCTGGGAACTTGCAACGTATACCGCCGATTCGTCGAAAAATTCGCGTTCGTCGCGGCGCCGCTTACGCAGTTGCTAAAGAAGGACCAAGGAGACAGCTTACCCGCGCCGACGCCGGAGCAAACGCGCGCGTTCGAATCACTTCGACGAGCGATGCTATCTCCACCTATTCTTCGCCTACCGCGCGAAGGACACCCATACGTGCTCGATACCGACGCGTCGCAAGGACAAATCGGATGCGCGTTACTACAGTTAGACGCTGACGGAGACACATTGCATCCAGTCGGATACTGGTCGCGCACGCTTAACGACGCGGAGCGAAATTATTCGACGACGGAACGCGAATGCCTCGCAGTGGTATGGGCTGTGTTACTATTACGCGCATATCTAGAAGGACGGAAGTTCACGGTTCGCACGGACCATAATTCGCTGCGCTGGATTCTGAATATGACCTCCGCGGAAGGACGACTCGCGCGCTGGCGATTGCGACTCGCCGAATTCGAGTTCGACGTCGAATATAAAAAGGGTAAACGCCATGTTATCGCCGACGCGCTCTCGCGAATGGCCACGCGAAGCGGCGACGAGACGGAAATACCGGACGAGATACCCTGCTTCGACGCCGCGAATATCGTCGAACCGCACGCGGACGCTTACGTTCGAGCCGACGCCGCGCTACTATGCGACTACGCCGAATATTATCCTAGCCTGGATTGTCTGCTGACATCTCGAGCATGTATCGAACCACCCGTATCCGCTGACGAGTGGATACGCGAGCAGGCTACGGACGAGTTCTGCCAAAACGCGAAACGCGACGTCGGAACCGAGCCGCAGTCGCGCTTTCACCTGTCCCCCGACGGGATACTTATGAGGACCGCACCGCTCGACGGCGCCACGCAGATAGTCGTGCCCGAAGCGATTAAGGGGCGCATTTTGCGAGCTAACCATTACGCGGTAACCGCAGGACATCCGGGCGCGCAACGCATGTATGACGCAATTCGACGCGCGTACTACTGGCCGATGATGAGCGTAGACGTCTACACTACCGTGAGACAGTGCGACGCGTGCGCACGTAACCGCGTTACGCAATATCGCCATACGAACGCCCTGAAGCTATTCCCCGCGACGCGCCCGCTCGAAGACGTCGCTATCGATATCTTCGGTCCGCTGCCCGAGACTCCGCGCCAACGCCGCTTCGTACTCGTAATCGCAGACCGCTATAGCAAACTCTGCCGACTCATCGCGCTTGGACGCGTATCTGCGCTCGCAGTCGCGAAGGCCTTTTGCAGAGACTGGGTCTTTGTATACGGACCGCCGCGCACGCTGCTTTCTGACAACGGACCGCAGTTTCGCTCGAAGTTATTTCAGGAAACGTGCGCGCTCATGGGGACGCGAAACATATTCACGACGACGTATCATCCGCAATCGAACGGACAAGTCGAGCGAATGAATCGTACCATCGTCGCGACGCTGCGCCATTACGTCGACGAAGAGCGAAAGGACTGGGATGAGCATTTGGATGCGCTAGCGTACGCTTACAATCGTGCGATACACCGCTCGACGAATACGTCGCCGTTCGAGCTTACGCTCACGCGCTATCCCGTATCGCTGGGAACGGAGCAAGTGGACACGATTCGCAGCACGCCATTCCTTCGCATGGAATTTCTCGCACGATTATCGGAAGCGTACGCACGCTCGGCGAACGCGTTGAAGAAGGCGCAAGCGCGATATAAACGGGACTTCGACCGCAGTGTACGCGCGGTGAATAAGGATATTAAGGTGGGTGACCAAGTGTACTTGGATACCCGCGCGGGAGCGACGACGCAAGCGCAGCGAAGTGAAGAGACGCGCGCATCGAAGCTGGATTACCCCGTCTCTGGCCCTTTCCCCGTAATAGGTTGTCACGGCCATACTTACGAAATCGTAATAGACGGCGTACCCGAACTCGTTAGCTCCGATCGTATCCGCTTTGCGCCGCGTGATGCGACAAGCGCGCCTGACTCGCCCGGCGGCGAGGGAGATACCAACGACGCGGAGAACGCCGATGACGCGACACGGCGGGGCGAACGCGACCTCGATGATACACGCAAGGTCAACCCGGAGTCAGAGTACGGGGCGCGCGAATTTATGATTGATAAACTAACGGCCGAAGGCATCGATGACGCTGGCGCGTCCGTCTTCCGCGTAAGGTGGAAAGGATATTCGCCGCGCGACGATACGTGGGAGCCCGAAGCGTCCCTGCCCGCGCCTATCGTCGCCCGTTTTCGCCGCGAGCAAGGACGGCCCGCCTCTAAAACCGCTGCGCGCGCTACTGCCGACGGCCCTGCGGCGCTGCGTAACCACCGAAGTCGCTCAATGAAGCGCTCAGCCCCGAGGGAGGCGCCCGATGGCGCGCCGCGAAAAACGACGCCTACCCGCACCAGCGCGCGTATTGCAAGCCGACAAGCGACGCCCCGGGCGCAACGCAATTAATGCACGAAGCGTTGCGGGCGGTGGGGTTGCCATCCACGTGCGTTTACGTCGATGAAGAAGCTGCGCGAGCGCCAGATGATTACCTGGCAGTGGTAAGCATCCAAACGCAAGCACAGCTACCCGCCTTGCACCACGCCAAACTACTATCGGCAGCAGGGACCGGGAGGAGATACGAATTACTACCGCCAAGCGTCGCAGCGCCACGCAACCGCTTCGCCGCACAACGCGCGAACGCTTCCTCGAACGCCTTGTAACCGCTTCGGCGTACGCCACGCAATCGCCGTTCGCGCCAACGCTTCGTCGTTCGCCATTCCGCGCGCACTCGACATTCTATCGCTGAATGACCTGGAACTACTGCCGCGCGCAATGAAGCGACGCCGCTCGCGAGCCGCGTACGTGTGCGCCTGACAGGTTGGACACGATTCGACGTTTGCCCGCCGCGCTATTATCCGCGCCGACTACCCGCGCAAAGGCGCGCCGCCCCGGACTAAACTACCTGAATCTCGACGCTTGGCAACACACAAAGGGGCCCTCATAGACGCTGGTCGGTCCGGCATCGACACGCGTCGCGCGGGACGCCACCACCGCGAAAATATTGAACCCCCTCGCTGCCGCTCGAGACGTTGCCTGTTAAGAAGTGCGATGAGCGCGAGAAGCCCATGACGGACGTTGCGTTAATCTCGTTAAACAGGCGCCACGCAATATCCGCCGCTTGCATTTCGGTCGCCTTTCGTTCGCCACGCGACTATCCGCCGTTTACGCCACGTAACGCCTGACGACCAGTTCCCGCCTACCGCCACACGGCCACTGAGCCACTACACTCGTTAGAATCGCCGCGAGCACGAACGGACGCGTATCTCTGGATTCGTTGCGAGTTGGACCTCGACTAACACCCGACCTACTCCAGAGGTCGCGACAGGCGCGGGACCACGCGATGCGTTTTCGCGCGAAAAAAGGGGAGCGACACTGGCGCTGGCGTGCGAGCTGGCCCGGCTATTTAGCAATTCTACCGTCCCACTCGAATTGTCCCATTGGAAAAATGCGACAAAAGGGGCACCCGAATCGCGCCGCCGTCAAGCTGGCCCCCGCACCGTGACGAACTGTCCCCTACTACCGTCACCTGATTGGACGACAACATACGCGAACTTCAGCGAGGCGCTCGAAGCTGGTGGAAGGACGCAGACCCCTGAACGCACGCAGCCCCCTACCGAGAATATAGTGGTGCCCACGTGCATGGTTCCCCCTCAACCCAAGTGTGGAGAATGAGGTTCGCTCCAAGAAGGGAAGAATGTGACCCCCACCCGAGCCCCCTAGGTACCATTCGGCCGTCCGCTCTAGTCACGGGACAATAGACACGGTAGCAAACGGCGAACGTCGGTAGTAGGCGACGCGAACGACGGATGCGAAGAAGCGAACGAACCAGCGACGCGAACGACGGATGCGTAAGG
Organism: Asparagopsis taxiformis; assembly: GCA_030407315.1. Classification (NCBI taxonomy): domain Eukaryota; phylum Rhodophyta; class Florideophyceae; order Bonnemaisoniales; family Bonnemaisoniaceae; genus Asparagopsis; species Asparagopsis taxiformis. The sequence goes on along the minus strand of JALQPE010002232.1, from coordinate 165,045 downwards.
CGGTACGAATTGACGACGCGAAGCGGAAGCGAACAACGAATACGCATGCGAAAATTAACCAGCGGCGTCGAGAATTGCGCGTGACGAACCGACGAAACGAAATCGCTACGACGAACTCGCACCGACGCGCTACCCGTCCGGACTCCCTTCTTCTACCCCCCCACGCAAACCCTTCTCGCTTCGCAACGTGTGCAGTCTACCCCTCCCTTTCCACCGCACGCACGACTAGACGCCGACGGCCGCGTGCCCTCCGAACGCCGACGTGGGCAGCGGGCAAATACGGTTTCAAGCAACGACACGCGCGCCCCTTCGCGGAAACACCGGTTCATGCATGCATTTGGCGGAACCCGCGTTGCGCTGTCGTTTACTCAAAAGCTGCAGGAACCCTGGCGTTACACGGCCGTAAGCGCGTCGGACGGGAGGGACCCCGCAGTACGAAGCGCTAGGTGGAGATACAAGCAAGGAGAGTTTATTTCGAAAGAAGATGCAATGCGAGGAAGAGGAACGAAATGATAACTAAGACGGAGGCGCGCGCGTGTCGTCGTCTCGACGCGAAGCGCGGCTCGACGAACTGGCTGCCGCACCGCGCGAACGAGCACGGCTTGAAGCCGTATCTGCCTGGTGACCGCGTCGCCGCTCGGAATTTAACACCCGAACGACGCGCCCGTCGTGTACGCCGATCCGGAGTGGAGGGATACCCGTACGCCTCGCGCGACCCGCGGAACTCGCCGCTGCACGCGAACGCGTCATGGGACGCGCCCCGCCACGACCCGAGCCAGCGCTTCCCGTCGCGCCACGCGTCGCATCTGCGCGCAACCCGCTCTCCGACTGCGTCGCACCAGTCGACTCCCTTTCATCAACAGAACCCGCAGGGGAACGCTGCATGAAATTGACGACGTCATTTAACGCCGAGCCCATACGGTGAGCGCGTTCGATAGTTTCCTGAACCCGACGGACAGTCTCCCTCTCCCGAGCGCGATACCCGTCACGTACAGCGGCGATTCGAGCGGCCAACCGACCCCTCTCCGCCTCCAAATTCGATTCGACTTCGGCCAACGCACGCTGCGCGGCCTCCTGCGCCGAACCGACGGAATCGTAACGAGACTGAAGGGCCGCCAACGCTTCGCGACTCCCTTCAACCTCCTTCTCCTGTTTCGCCGCACGACCTTGCATTACGCCGATATCCTTATGCATGCGCTCGATGCGCACGGCGTCTTCGTCGACCTTACGCTTCAGCGCGGCCTCGCGCGCCTCGGACGCAGCCAACGCCTCGCGAGTCTCGCGTAAAAATGACACGGCCTCGTCGCGCGCTTCGTTCGCATCGTCGCGAGCCTTAATCGCCTCGTCGCGGGCCTTGATAGCCACGTCAAGGCGTCCCAGGGCTTCGTCTCGAGCTTGGGCGACCGACGTCACACGCGAAAGCGCCTCGTCGCGGTTTTGCTCAGCAGACGAGATTTGTGCCTGCAAGTTGGCCGCACCCGCTGAATCCGCTAACGCGACGACGTCTTCGCCGTCCACCGCTGCCGGCGCCTCCGCCGGATCAATAACCGCGACCGCGCTCGACGCCGCGACGCTACCAACCGCCGCGCTCGCGCTCGCACCACCCGACGCGTTAGCGTTGTCTTGGCTTGGAATGGACTTCTTCAACTCCTGCAGTTCGTTATAAACCTTGACATACTCTGCCCGGAGCGCTGCGTCCAACTGGGTAATGTCAACAGGAGGCCGAGGCGACTCAGAGAATAACGAATAGCGCCCGTCGCGGAAACGCCGGCGCTCGACGGCCAATAACGCGGCCATGCCGAGGTATTGCGCGTACTCGCGCGAATTAGTTGCGCGCATCACATGCAACTCGTTGGAGGATAAGGCCGACAGGACGGCATCGACGGTCACAACGTCACCCGCTTCCAAGTGCGCGAATGCGCTGCGCGACGGGTTACGCGGCGACTTCAACAACAAGTGCGGAATTTCTGTATGACGATGAACCCCGAGCGCGCCGTGCGCCCAGTCTATTACGCCGCGTTCCGCGCTCCAAGGCAACCACTGGCCACCCTCGTTAAAGTCCACACCCGGGGCGACGTCGAAGACAGGCGTCTCGTCCCAAGGGCAGGCGCGATGCTCCGTCAAAAGGCTCTCCAAATGCGCAACCGAATACGTGCCGCCACGAACGACCGCCGCAGCGCCGACGCTCTCGATGGCAGCCACGAGTCTGTCGCTCAGGCGAACAATGCGGCGCTCGACGAACGCGACATGGAGCCACGCGCAGGCCACCATGACGACCCACTCGCTAAGGGCAACGGCCCAGAAATAAGAACGCGTCTCCACGGGGACGTCAAGGCCAAGGAGAACGGACGGCGCATAGTGGAAGACACAAGGCAAGGGGACGGAAAGAGATTCTGGCGCCTCCGGCCAGTCGCGCGGATCGTAGCGCGGAAAGAAAGCGCCGACGCGATCCTCGGGGAACTCGCGAAACTCCGCGTCGCGATACGTGACGAAGTAACCGGCGGAACGGCGCGTGCGTAACTCGCGGCGCGCTTCGGCACGCATCTCCGCGTCAATGAACCACGGTACACTGACTTCTCCTTCTTGTTCGATGTCGTTCCAGGGGACACCACCGTCCAACAAGAAGCCGGCGCTAGGCGCCGCCGCCCACGGATCAAGATGCGCAAATTCGTCGCGACGCATCGTTCGGAGCCGCGCCAGATGTCGCACAAGCCGCTCGTCCGCTGCGTCCTCGAGGAAATAGGCATCGCATGGAAGATTAGTGGGTACGGCTAGATCGCACAGGGCCGCTTCACGCCACACGTCCCACACGGCCTGCGCGTTTTTATGACCGGGCAACACCGCGTAGCGGTTGACGTCGGCGATACGCACCCATTGGAAACGCCGCGGGAAGTATTGAACACGGCCCAGCTCAGTCCAAGTCGGCATCGCGCGCGGAAGGAAACGGAAGGCAGAAGGGTCTTCGTAGCGTGCACGCGGAGCGACGGCGGGTACGTGTTGCGCAGCAGAAGGAAGAGAAACCGAGGAAGGAGCAGGAATGGACCGCAAAGGCACGCCGACGTTCGTGCGACTCCCAGACGCGGATGCGGGAGCAGCAGTCACGTCCACTGTCGCGTCGATACCGGGCGATACGTCAGCGCCGTCCGTATTATGCGCACTCGCTGTAGCGCCAACCGGAGCGCTCGCGGATGACGCTTGCGCCATGGAAAGATAGAACGGGCTCTCGGGGCTCGCAGGCGCAGGCGAAGCAACGCGCGAAGCGGCAGGCGGAGTGCGTAGCGGCGTCGCAGCGTTTTCGCCGGAAGGAATGCTGGCCCGCAGCCAGCTCGGAAGGGTATCGCCATCGTTCGCCATAGCGTGCGAATCGGCAAGGATGACGGCGGACGCGGGTGGCAAGAGGGAAGGAAGAAGGAGATGGAACAGAAGAGAAGAGGTGGCAGAAGAAAGGAGCAGAACGAAGGAAACGGAAGAGCACGTGAGGAAAGAGATGACGCGCGAGGACGCGCTGTGATGTTAGTCGGGGGGAGTGTGATGCAATTTATGTTGCAAGCGCGCGCGCGGGTCGGAGCGATGCGTCGCGTTGAGTCCGCGTGCATCCGCGTTTAGTTAGTTAGTAAGCGAGCGTACGCGTGGCGATACAATTACGTGTCACGGCGCGCTTGCGCGAACGCGTACGATTGCGAGCGTGGTGCCACGTGTAGCGCCTTTTGCGAAATTCCCTTTATTTTCCCTTTTTGGGTTTTTTATGACGAAAGTCTTTTTCCCAAATATTTCCCTTTTGCGTGCGAGCGAGCGGCCGCCGGCCGGCCACGATAGGACAGCCTGTCCTTTAGTAGTTAGCTATTAATGGTCGTTCCGCTTCGCACCTTACCAATAAACAGCCAGCATCTTCGCAGCTACGAGTTAAGCGTTTAGCGAATCGCGAGGACCGATTGCGTTGAAACGTTGCGTGCGGGTTGCTCACGATCGCCGACGTTCGCGTGCGCGCTGCGCATAAACCGATCGTCGAACCGCGTCGCACCGCGATAGCGCGCGTTGCGTCGCACGCCACTAGGCCAGGGATTTACGACCCCTGTGTGGATCGCGTTGTGCTCGAGTTTACTCGGTGATCTCCCCCTGAGATCACGGCTTGCGCCGGCCCGCGAATCCCGTGTTGCGATCGTTCCCTACGCGTTCCGCCGTTTTACCACCCGTTCGCCAGCGCGACCGAGCGACGCGCGAACGCAAGTTCAACCAGCGCGTTACGGTTCACCTCGCCCTGACACGGCTGCAATTCTAGAACTCCCTTAGCGATCGCCACCCCCGGCTGGTCCTACACTACTGTATTATTCAACGCAACATTTGGTGAAGTAATCCGCGAGACCGTATGCGCGGACAATGGTGCTGATGCAAACATAATGGGTGCCCCTTTACTAGCGCGCATCCAAAGATCGGGCGCTACGGTAGCTATTGAGAAGCTCCCAAAGACCCGCTTATTCAATATGGCTGCATGTACTGTCGTACCGCCTGGCGGTCCTCGCTGATCGAGCCGTGTCGCTTCCCTATTGGGTACCCACTTACGGGATGTGCCAATCAGAAGGCACCAGCCAACTGGCGTGTTTCCTATACTTAGGACCAGCTATGGCTGACAAATAACCCCACCCGGGCCTATCGGCCCCGGCCAAGACCCCACAAGGGGCAAAATTTTAACTTAGGCTGATCAGCCATACATTACAATGTAAGCCTATTGGCAATAACCTCGCGGGTAGGCGAGCGCCAGTAATTGGGTTCTGATTGGTCACTAACTGGATATTTATTCCTAACCACTAACCCTAGCTTACAGTAGACTTAGTATAAAACGGCCACTGGAATAGCCAGTAGGCACGGTTTCTAGAGGAACGTAAACTCAAGTGGAATTACGACCCACGGGAACAGTGTTCGCATACCTATTGTTCAACCCCTCTCCGGGAAAACCTTAGGGTTAGCCAACAGCTCGACGGATTACGTCATCTTGCTCCATTAATACGCCTCTCGCGTGAGCACCCCTTTGTCACACAACCCCCTCCGGGTAACGACACCTTCTCTCTCACGAGACTACCCGCCGGGTACCTATAAGGTTCATCTGCTCTACCACTTCCTCTACCGAGGCTCGGGACACCTGTCGGGTGGTTTGCCGCTCTAGCGGATTTTCTACCTGCTACATTGGTCTCTCGACCTAGAACCTTGTACCCTCGGGTAAGTCTCTTTGAGAGAAATTTTCCTTCACAATCATCTTCACGATGCCTCGTAACCCTACAGCGGGACCCTCTCGTGAGGACATAGCGCCTGCCAGCGACTTATCCGATTCGGATCTGATCGCCGAAGAAGGCGTAGTGATTAACACCCTGCAAGACCGAGCCGACCGAATCTTCAACGAACGGTTGGAAGAGTTCAAGGCTGAATTCAGCACCGTCGTCGAGAAGACTGTTCAAGACCGCAGGGCGGAAATCGTAGACGCTACGGTCGAAACCGTCATGGAACTGGTCGAGCCAAAGCTGATGGCCGCCAGCCGAGAAGCCACCCAAGATCGGGACGCCGAGTTCCTAGCGGAAACCTGGAATCAGGTCAAAGCCGAATTCGCTAAACGCGTATCCCTTTTGGAAACTCGTCTGGAGGAGCTTTCGATTCACGGCTTTAGTGCCAGTCCATTAGGACAACAGGAGTTTCCTGCTCGCCGCATCCGATCGGCTGACTTCCCTGACCCTACATCCGGTAGGGAGGAAGAAGAAGATCCCCGATTGGATCAAGTCGCAGAAGCAACCCGACACCTGTCGGACCGTGTCGACGCCCTCGCCGAATCACTCTCCCAAACAGGGAATATCTCTCGCACGAGACAGCACGCTCGTGCCACCGGATCTGCACCGGAAAACCCCTCGTGGGATGATGAAGAAGGACCTCTTGAGGAAGGCTTAGTGCCTTTGAAGGCCCGCGAACCCGCGTTCGACCTCGTGGTCTCCTATCGGTACTACCGACTTAAGAACAAGTCCCTAACGACCGATACCCCAATGGGTAAATCAAGAAGCTTGTATAAGCTAACGGAGAAGATCCGTAATTTCAACGCGTCATTCACGCCGTTCGATGGTACGGAACCCATCGATATCCTCCGGTTCCTCGCGGAATTTCAAGATGCATGTGATTCATGCGGAGTCTCGGAGGGAGAAGCTACCAAGTTACTCAAGTATTTCCTGGAAGGAGAACCTCAACGGTTTATCGCCGCTGAGGCGCGAAAGCGCAAGCTTCTCAACCACCTGCATCAGCAGATCACTTGGCCTCAAGCCGTTAACGCCCTTCTGGCTCGCTACGCAACGGACAATGTCCTAGCGGACGCATATGACGCAGTAACGCGTATATGGCAAGGGCCGGATGAAGACGAAGCTGCATACGCAGACAGACTGCAGGACGCTGCACTCCTGTGTGCGAACGTCTTCTCGGAAAGAGACTTGGTCAACTACTACCTCAAGGGCCTACGCCCAGAGGTTAAACACACCGTCAAGGTGACTATAGGCCGCAGTGGCGGAGAAGATTTTCTTGCTGTCCGTAACCTTGCTAAAGGACTCGGGGACTCTTTACGAGCATCGCTACCCGCGAAACCTAAGGCTTACCCTACTCGGGAAATCGCGGAACATAAACGCAAAGCGTTGCTCGCTACCGTACCCGGAGAACCGGCTGTGATACCGCGGACCCCGCCGCCGACCTTACCTTCCCCTACCGGGAACCCAATGGGCGCGCCAATGCAGGCCCCTACCCTAACGGGAGAACATCTTAAACTCGCTGAGAGTATGATCCCCGAAGGGGCTGTTACTTGGAGATGCTCTGGCTGTCGCCAACCAGGGCACGTGTTATACACTTGTCCTTACCTACCACCCTCAGTGGGAACTTACTTCGCCTTTGCGAACTACGCTTACCAGCAAGAACCGGAGCAGGTTATGCGCCGCCAACAGCGCCAGTCCAATCGGTTCAACCGAAAAAGGGATTACCCTAAAGCCGTGCTCCAACGGTCAAACCCTCCAACACGCATGGTTGCGTTCGCCGATGACGAAAATCATCCCAAATTGGGCCCTCTGAGGCGAGACGTTTTAGAACGTAACGGATCTTCCGTAACGGCTCAAGACGTTGCCGACGCCTTGGAAACCTCCGACGACTCCGACACGTCGTCGGAAAACTAATGACGGGGAGTGAGGTGTCGCACTCCCGTCAGGAGGTGGAGCGATTACGCTACTCGGTGGACATCTCACCACAACCACCTCCGCAGGAAAAGGCTGCAACTCCCTCTAGGGACCAAAGTCTTTTCCAGACACCAACCCCTTCGGGTTCCCCCACAGGGACTCGAACCTCAAGGCCGAAAGCCTCATGCCTGCTTAAGGCCGCCCATTACGTAGTATAATGGGTTCCATCGGACTCGATCCGTCAATTCTCACGCCCATGCGTATGGTGATGGACACCGGGTCCGGACCATCGGTCATCCATGAAAGGAGCTTACCCCAAATTGGGAACAATTCCAAGTCCCTACGGGAAAGTTCCGCAACTGGCCGATGCTAACGGCAATCCTCTTCGGATAAAAGGCAAGATAATACTGTCCTTACAGTTAGGCCACAAGTCCTTTGAGGAAGAATTCTTCGTCGCGCCTAAGTTGGCCGTACCCCTCATCTTGGGAACTGGGGCAATGAATACCCACGTAGACGCAATTAGGTGCCGGGCCCAACGAATTGATATTCACGACGGCGGGTCGATAGCTATCCTAGTGATGTCGCCTACGCGTAAAACATCCCCCACCCTTTCGTGCTACGTGGATGCCTCGCGACCCTCTAATGGGATTAACTTAGACCGCCAGCCTCATGGCATTCGATTGTCACAAAGTGTGAATGTTCCTCCGCGGAGTCAAGTAACAACTACTGTTGTATGCGCCGGTGGCGGCTTGAGTATACTCTCACCGAGAGATCGGATCCTTCACCGACATCGTGTCTCTATCCCGAATGGGGTTGCGGAAGTCATCCCGCGACAGGAATTCCTGACTATATTAACTAACTTCGGTACATCCGACAAGTACCTCCCTAAAGGGACCATTATAGGCTATGCCCTTCGGGCACCCGAACGGCCAATGCGCCCCATGGCTCTCAGCCGTTCTACCCCTTCCTCCCAAGAGGCCTCCACTATGGTGACTACTCTCCATCAGGAGCAAGAGGCCGAGGCCACCCAACCATCAAGCTGGAAGCAAGAAGTCTCTCTGGACCACCTTGGTCAAATCCCGTTGAGGGAACGCATCCTTAGCATGCTATCTCGACACGAGTCTATGTGGGATGGATCCCTAGGGGACATCCGCGCTACGGAACACCGAATCGACATAGTCGAAGGGAGCAAGCCTAGACGGCAACAACCCTACCGGATGGGACCCGCTCGCCGAGAGATTGCCCGTAAGGAAATAACCAGCATGCTGGAAAAAGGAGTGATCGAACCGTCGACCTCCGAATGGGCTAGCCCAGTGGTTCTTGTCCCGAAGAAGGATGGTAAATTACGCTTTTGCGTCGACTATAGGGGTCTTAACGACATCACTGTCAATGATGTGTACCCCCTTCCACGAATGGATGATTGTATTGACTCCCTCGGAGATGCTCAAGTATTCACCACATTGGATTGTAATTCTGGCTATTGGCAGATCCCTGTTGCACAGGACGACCGTGACAAAACGGCATTCACTTCCCATTTGGGGACATATCGCTTCAAGCGTTTGCCTTTTGGCTTAAAGAATGCTCCGGCAACGTTTCAGCGTGCCATCGACATTATTCTTAGCAGCGTTCGCTGGCAGACCTGTCTGATTTACTTAGACGATGTAATCGTATTCTCTCGGGACGAGGCCGAACATCTCCACCATGTGGACCAAGTACTCTCCCTCCTACGGGAAGCAGGTGTCACCCTGAAGTTGACAAAGTGTCATTTCTTCGAAAAGAGGTTGATTACCTGGGACATGTCGTGATGCCAGGAAAGCTAGCTGTTGCACAGAACGCCACTTCGGCTATCGCTGACGCGATCTTTCCGCAAACGCCTACGCAAATGCGATCCTTCCTCGGAAGCTGTGGCGTCTTTCGACGATTCATCAAAGGGTATGCCGCAATTGCGCACCCCTTGAACGAAATGCTGACCAAAGACAGCCTCCCTAAATTCGGGAAAGAACCTCCTACCGAGGACCAACGCCGCGCGTTCAACGCTCTCAAAGAGGTCATGACCAAGCCGCCGATACTGGCTCTACCCAAGTTGGGTCAACCCTACACCGTAGACACGGACGCTTCCGCATACCAAATAGGATGCGCTCTGCTTCAGCAGCAAGGGGAAGAGAACGATCTCAAGCCAATTGGCTATTGGTCGCGGCGGACCTTGACTAAACCTGAAAGAGGTTACTCCCCTACGGAGCGTGAGTGTCTAGCCGTCGTATGGGCTGTCACTATCCTACGTCCATACTTGGAGCAAACAAAGTTTGTAGTCCGGACGGACCATAACGCGCTGCGTTGGCTTATGAATATCAATGACCCTTCAGGGAGACTATGCCGTTGGCGCCTCCGACTTGCGGAATTTGACTATCAAATAGTCTACCGACCCGGTCGGGTTCACCAACTACCAGACGCCCTTTCGCGTGTTGAAACTAACGGCGAGACGCCCGTCACTATTGACGATGAAATACCAACTCTGTTGGCCACGCACGCACCGCAAGGTGAAACATCCTTGGATGATGACACTAATGTTTGGTTCTACGACCTTTCTCTAGCAAGAGACCACGCCGAGGAGGCGCCTAATCGCAACGGTATACCCGTCTTGACAACTCATCCGCGAACGGAAAACTTCAGCCCGATAACTCTCCAAGAGTGGCTCGAAGAGCAACGAACGGACGACTTCTGTCAACAGGCCCTGGCCTCGCAGAAGTCTGACTCTCTCTTCTTCGAAGATGAAGACGGTGTCCTTTGTAGGAAGTCCAGACTGGACGGGTCATCCCAAATCGTAGTACCTAAAGCCTTACGGCAACGTCTATTGACGATGTGCCACCACGGCATATTGGCAGGACATCCTGGTCAGAACCGCATGTACGACACGATGCGCCTATCTTACTACTGGCCTGCAATGGCTGCGGACATAACCGGAACGGTTGAACGCTGTTCAGCGTGTGCGAGAAACCGATTACGGTTGCGCAAACATGCGAGTACCCTCCAGCTGTTCCCAGCTACCACACCATTGGATGACGTTGCAATTGACCTCCTCGGTCCTCTACCTCGTACCAAGAAAGGTAACGTGCACCTACTGGTGATTTCGTGTCGCTTTACCAAGCTAACCCAGGTGGTTCCGCTGCGAAGCATTACGGCTTACCATGTGGCAGTAGCCTTTTGTACACATTGGGTGTTTAAGTATGGTCCTCCACGGACATTACTATCCGATAACGGTCCGCAATTTGCGTCGAAGTTCTTCCAGGCTGTCTGCCTCCAGTTAGGAACGAAGAACGTCTTCACGACGGCATACCATCCCCAGACAAATGGGCAAGTCGAACGGTATAACCGTACTCTATTGAGCATGCTACGTAATTACGTCAATGATAACCAGGACGACTGGGATGTCTACGCATCAGCGTTAACCTATGCGTACAACACGCACGTGCATCGCACAACGGGAACTACACCCTTCGACCTCATACTAAGCCGACCTCCACCGCCATATGCGACACACCATTCGGTGAAAAGGAGGGCAACGCCAGACGCGTTCACGAAGCAAGACTTCTTACGCCGTATTACGGATACCATTGATATGGCAGGTAAACGCCTTCACAGCGCGCAAGCACGCTACAAGCGTAACTTCGACCGGTCAATCCGGAAGTCTAAACGACTCATCACTACCGATGATTACGTTTATCTGGATAATCCAGAAGTCCGTGAACGGAACAAGCTAACTCCAATAGCTCAAGGTCCCTATAGGGTTATCCGTGCCGGACGGCGAACGGTTTACATCGACCGTGATGGTATCACCGAAAAGGTTAGTCTCGATAGAGTTGCACTCGCTCCGCGACCGACCGAGGAACCAACCTTAGCACCTAGGCTACATGCCGCTAACGCACAAGCGTCACCATCAGGTGCAGATGCCCTCGCGCCAAATACACAATCACGCCAACCGACGGGCGACGGCCAACAGAACGCACAAAGCGAATCACCTCCGCCAACTCCTAATCAGGAATACCCCTTCAGGGATCAACCATCGTCCCCACGACAACCTACAATTAGGATAACACCGGGAAGTAGTGGTTTGGGACAAACCACCCTTCAGGAGGGGGCCCCCGACGCTGTGCGCGTAAGCAAAAATTTTGCAACTCCCTCTCGGGATGAACATTGTAGTCTTTCACCCTTCGGTAACTCACCCACAATTGGGAACGACGCACACGACCCAAGTCGTTCACCCACACAGCCGGTAACTACCAACCGCAATCGCACACAATTGCGAAGAAGTCAACAAAGCGCCATGACAACTCTGCCAATGCAGACCAAGACCAAGACGTCAACCCAGACCGGGCTCATACATCGCACAAGCGAACGTTGCGACAAGACACGACAAATGTCGACGCTGCTGAAGCCGCCCGAAGACGTTCAAACCGCACAATTGCGACGAGAGGACAACCATCCAGGTCATGCGTACAGACGCCGAGTTCCCCTCAACGGGACGCGAACCCTCCATCGGGAGCCGAACTTCGCATAGCGAACCAAGCAAGTCAAGCACCCGCCCATTTGGCAAAACCCAAACCGGGTCGACACACTCGCTCAAGTGCGAAGAAGATAGCCACGGCAAACCCCGTAAGGTCTTTGGAAGCCACCCCCAATGGGGAACAAGAGAAAGCGCCACAGGGCACGCAACCGAACTCGGAACGAGTAGCTCTCCCTGAAGGGACGAAGGAAACCCCAGAGGGAAGTAGCGACGCCGAACGCGCAACCTCAGAGGAGGAATATCCCATCGATGATCTCATCGATTACGTCACTGACGACGACGGGGAACAATGGTTCCTGGTAAAGTGGTATGGCTACCGAAAGCCGACATGGACGCAACGCGCGAACGTCCCCCCTGAATGGGCATCAAGGTACTTCCGTCGAAGACAACACCGCGAAGGTGACCGGCAACCACGCCGAGCGCGCACGCGCAAACCCAAGAGAGGGAAGAAGTAGAATAACCCCACAGGGATAAGAACCTAACAAGGTACCCACTGGGTGAGCTACCAAACCTCGGAGGGTCAAGCCAAAAAGGGCGCACTTTATCACCGCCAACCGGAGCCACTGTGGAAATTTAGATTTCAGGAAATGAAAAAAATTGGCCAAAAGGGTTCAACAAACAAGTTCACACGTCATCGTGATGATGCATCTTTAATGTACCTCAGAGGTGCCTCAGGACTACCTGATGAACAATGGCGCAACGCAAAAGCGTGTTCAAACTACCGTTAGAGGTTATTTTCCCAAAGGCAATTGCCAGTCCTTAGCGACGATAATGGCTAGAAGGCCGAGGCCGATGAGAGGCAGACGGTGCCGTAGGGGCAGGAGCGCGTACATTCGTCGAAGGACGAGGATGGCGGGGTGCAACCCTTGCGAAGGTAGGATTACGACGCAAACCGCGTTGCGGAACTGCACTAGAACCCCGACGACGGGCAGGCACAGGGCCATGCGAAGACGCAACCGCAGAGGCGGATAACCCAACTGCTGGGATGGACGCGGGAGGCGGAGAAACATCTGGCGACTCAGGCGACCCCAACCGGGCATCAAGACGCGCAAGCAGAGGATTACTAGCATCCGCAGCACCCACGGGGGAATGAAGACGAGTACGCACGTTGCGTTCGGGAAGACCCTCATCGGGAGATCGAGCGCGACGACGCGAGTAACCAGGCTGAACTGCCTCCTCGCCACCCTCTTCGGGAATAACTGCTTGCTGCAGTAGACGCCTGGCGTCCTCCAACTCACCTTCTAATTCCCCAACCCGGGTTCGCAATTCTGCTGCCTCCAGGCGTGCGGCCTCAACCTCCCTATCCGCTGTGCGGCGACGCTCTCGGGCGATGTTACGCTGTTCGCGTCCTTGTTTATAGCGAGCAGCTAACGTGATGCACGACAATGCGAGTCCATCCAACGCGGATCTTACGATGTAACGCCCATTGGCAGAGGCAAAAATGGAAGCCACCGTACCATCCCCGAGATCATCGGCCAACCGCCGCACATGCGGAATCGATAGCAATTCGCGACTCGACAATTCCCCACGTAGGATATCAACAGCAGGAGGCTGACGCGTGACTACATCATCACCGTTCACGGATGGCTCAGAGCCTTGGTCTGATGTCAGAAGCGCCTCCATGGCGGGACCCACTTGGGATGAAGGGGCAGCTGTAGGCTGAGGGGTTGGCGCGGTAGGCGCGACGGTCATCGGGACCTGACTTTCGTACAAGTCATCAGCACCACTGGGTGGTAAGGAAGCAACAGGAGCGAAGCTCCGTCCTGCGTAAGGCGAACGCCCAGCTGGGCCTCCCGCCTCGGCGGCCGTCCACCACGGACGCGGCACAAATGCCTCGCCAACAGGCTGATATTTGTAAGAGTCGGGATGACCGTCGGAATACCTGTCAGGCTCCACGCCGTAATACCCATCTTCGGTGAACTCACCATCTCTGCGATAAGGCGGCAGCTCTGCGACTGTACCATCTCGATGGTTTAACACGTTAATACGTAACGCCCTCACCGGCAAGTCAACAGTCCTGTAGATAACCACCTTCTCCGGTGCCACTCCCGTGATGTTGGTACTGACCAATTCCTGCGGGTAATCATCACCCCCAAGGGCCACCTTCAGCAACCGACGCACTACCGAACCAGGTAACTCCCGACTATAGGGGACCACGTCCGACACCGGAACCTTCGGGATATCGTACCAAGTACTGCTCACCCTATTGAGGAGTTCCTCCGCCATCACCGGCACAAAGCCCCGCGTCTCGGCGGTACGAGCCAACTCGATCCCTATAAGGATATCCCTCTCCAACTCGAGGTACGATCGGAACCTGTCCATTCGCCATTCGGGCGCGTCGCGAAGAGCGGAATTATGGAAGTACACCAGCGACGGAGGGTCGGCAACGGGCAAACACATCGGTGGAGATGACTTGCCTTCCCAAGTGGGATCATCCCATAGCGGGTCCAAAGCTTCCCTAGCTACCTTCATGGGCCTAGTGGCCGGCTCAGCGAGCTACCATGACGGTGCGCGAACACGCGATAATCGTTCGCCGTCACCTGACGCCCCATCCTTCGGGAAGTAACCCTAGCGTGCAAACGCATATGATGCTCATAGCTACCCGTATCGGGACGTGGAGGATACGCAAACCAGCGAGACCGAATCATCGGCATGTCCGCTACGGAGCCTTGGTACGATCCTTCTTGGAACAAGCGACGATTCATACGTTCGACGTAGAGCGCATCTCCGGGATGGAGCAGGAAAGTCCTGTCGCTGCATAGCGTATGGGGGACACGGAAGTGACGCATAGGGCGACTCGAAGGGAGACGGGCGTAAGCCGACCAACATTCGTTTTGAACCTGATGGTTTTGACCCCGGAGGGAGCTCATGAGAAGCATATCGCGACGTAACTCGCTTCTCGGGCGATCCGTAAAGTCCCTACGAGGGAGTCGCGCAAACGGGTAGTGTTCCCAAGGAGCGGCGAGCTCACGCCTGAAAGGCAAGGCTTGCGAGTCGAATACCACCAGCTCATCAGCATTTGCTGGGTAGAATTCTCCCATGGAGCGCCAATTGGCAGTCGGCTTAGGTGCCCGAGGGGGAGTGTCGTGAGACGGAGCAGCTGGTGCTGAGGCAGACGCAACCGCGTAAGGGTCAACTAGGGCGGTGCCCGACGGTCTTACGCCTACAGAGGCATCGGCGGCAGCCGCACCAGACCCACTTCGGGTAACCCTGCCAGTAGAGGCATATGGGTCTAGGACCTTCTCTACAGGTTGAGCATTAGCCTTCTCGGCTGCAGCCTTCTCGGCTTCTGCCCGAGCAGCCGCGCGGCGCAACTCTTCTTCTCTACGCTTTCGAGCGTCCGCCAGAATTTGCTGGTTGCGGCGACCATAGTCCTCATAGGGATTCGCTGACGCGTCATGACCAGAAGAGGTACGAGCCGCCGGGGCGGAAGGACGAGAAGTAATCGGACGCGAACTTGGCGAAGGCCTGACATTCGGCTGCCTTGTTGGCCTGGGCGTAGCGCCTCCCTCGGCGACGACTTCTATCACCTCCTCGGTGTCGGCCGGCATGGCTCCCCTTGGGGACGGGCCGGCGGCCTTCGATGACTCACCTTCGCGTGACGGCGGATTAACCGATGACGGTTTGACACTTGCCACTGGGGTGGAAGGCTTCGGGGAAGCTGGCGATTCAGCCGGAACAGAGTCGCGCTCTTGTGCGCTAGCCCTGGTAGGGGGGACCGTCTCTTCGGAACGTGCTTGCGCACTCGCAACCTTGCCAGCAGGCGACGCTGGATCAGCGGTGCCTTTGGCGGCAGTCGAACGCGTTCGCGTTTGCGATTGAGCCGCGGTGGCTGACGGCGCGCGTGGCGCTGAAGTCGACGAAGACTTAGCCGGTGTAGGCGGAACCCCGGTGCGGGAGGAGGAAGCCTGGTGGCGAGTCGTGGGACGGCGAACGCTGGAGCGTGTGGTAGGACGGTTGGGCGAACCCATATTGTCTCCTTCCTCTTCAGAGGATTCGAATTGAATCGGAGCACGAGGGGTCATCCTAAAAGCCAGTAGAGGCGGAGACGGACGTTGATAAAAACCCTGAAGCGGGACGCACAAGTGGCCTATTGGCTTAAGTCTCCGGGAGGGAGCTGCGCTATTCAACCCAGGAAGGGGGATCGCGAGGCAATGGGCCGAAACGGCGAATGCAAGCCTCGAATTGGCACCGCTCGTGCGATCGCGCGGCTAATTATTTAGCAGATGGACGCAAAAACCCTTTGAGGGATAGTGGAAAGGACGCGAATGCGTGGATGCAGTTGGACACCGAAAGGGTGAATACGCTGTGTTGCGTTAGGATGAGGATGAACCTGGAACAGGTATGAATTCCAATAGGAAACGGTCGGGCGGAACTCGGGAAGAGTCGGATGGACAACACATTTAGTGTGCACGCGCCGCGCGCGGGAAAATTTTGAATTGCACAATGCAACGGCCACAGCCAAAAATTGTAATTTTTATTTTTATTTTGATCAAATTTTGTCGGGACGACAAATCTCTCAGGAGGGGGCCGTGTCGTACCGCCTGGCGGTCCTCGCTGATCGAGCCGTGTCGCTTCCCTATTGGGTACCCACTTACGGGATGTGCCAATCAGAAGGCACCAGCCAACTGGCGTGTTTCCTATACTTAGGACCAGCTATGGCTGACAAATAACCCCACCCGGGCCTATCGGCCCCGGCCAAGACCCCACAAGGGGCAAAATTTTAACTTAGGCTGATCAGCCATACATTACAATGTAAGCCTATTGGCAATAACCTCGCGGGTAGGCGAGCGCCAGTAATTGGGTTCTGATTGGTCACTAACTGGATATTTATTCCTAACCACTAACCCTAGCTTACAGTAGACTTAGTATAAAACGGCCACTGGAATAGCCAGTAGGCACGGTTTCTAGAGGAACGTAAACTCAAGTGGAATTACGACCCACGGGAACAGTGTTCGCATACCTATTGTTCAACCCCTCTCCGGGAAAACCTTAGGGTTAGCCAACAGCTCGACGGATTACGTCATCTTGCTCCATTAATACGCCTCTCGCGTGAGCACCCCTTTGTCACACAACCCCCTCCGGGTAACGACACCTTCTCCCTCCCGAGACTACCCGCCGGGTACCTATAAGGTTCATCTGCTCTACCACTTCCTCTACCGAGGCTCGGGACACCTGTCGGGTGGTTTGCCGCTCTAGCGGATTTTCTACCTGCTACATGTACTACTCTTGGAGTACAGCCTAAACTAAAATGTGAGTACACAGCTGTCATAGACACAGAAATTCACATTAGGCATGGTACATCCCTAAAATTGCGACGACTGCGCTGGTTAGTAAGCGAACAAGACGTTCCCGAGCCCCTTCTGGGCCGTCCCATACTCGAGGCTCTGGGACTCGACACCCATAAGGTTCTTTCCGCCGCCGCGGACAAATATGCTGGTAGTGTCGACGCCGACGCACTATCAATCCATGGAACGACCTATGGTACAGGACGTGCATCACGAGTTTTGGAAGGAGTATTTCATACGGATGATGTAGAAAATGACGACGAAGGTACATCGGACTGGTGTGATCTTGGGCCTGAGACTAACGCAGAATGGGAGGAAGCGCTAACAGAACGGCTTAATAATGCTTCTGAAGAAGGCATCTCCCCCTCAGGACAAAAACATCTCAAAGATTTGCTGGAAAAATATCGCATGTTTGTACGTGTGCGACTGGATAAGGGTAAACCCGCCGCTGTCCCTCCGTTAAAGCTTCGTCTCAAGGAAGGTGCTGCACCAGTAGTCGCTAAGACACGCAGATACCCACCAGAGAAGCGCGAATTCCTCTCACGCTACGTTGGACAACTCATCAGTATGGGTTTTGTGAAGCCATCCACACACACTGAGTGGGTAGCTGCACCATTAATAGTTCCCAAAAAGCCACCTGCAATGTTCAGACTTACTATGGACTACAGGCCTATTAACTCTGCTACAGTGAAAACTGCATGGCCTATGCCTCACATAGAGGCTGTGCTATCTGATGTCCACGGTTCTACTGCATTCGCGATAATTGACTTCTGCAGCGGTTATTGGCAGCTACCATTACACGAAGATAGTCAACACCTCCACGCTTTTATGACACCTAACGGGGTAGTACAGCCCACGCGCACTGTCCAAGGCGCCTGTAACTCTGCACAGAACTTCCAAGCATGTGTAGAGCCTTGCTTCGCCACTCTCCGTGACCACACTCTGGCTTGGATCGATGACTTTGTCATACACGCAAAGGATGAAACGGAACTACTTTCAGTACTCGACCGATTTCTATCCATCTGCCAAGAGCGAAACTTGGTTATATCTATTTCTAAGTCTAGATTCTACGCTACCAAAGTGAAGTGGTGCGGTCGCATTATTGATGGCAATGGTGTAACATTAGACCCAGCAAACCTCAGCGGTTTAAAAGATGCTGTAGAGCCAATCACAGCATCGGAACTATCACAATATGTACACGCGGCTACGTGGATGTCTGGTTCTATACCTCGTTTTGCGGAACGAATTGCTCCCCTTCGAGAAATTCTAGAGCAAGCGTATCAGAAAACGGGCAAGCGAACTAAGAAATCTATTGCCCGTATACGTTTAGCAGACATTGGATGGTCCGGTACACACTCACGTGCCTATGCTGGAATGCAGGAACAACTTCGAAACGCAGTAACCACCGCTCATAGGAACCCCGCGCTCACGCTCTGTCTCCACACAGACGCAAGCGATGTGCACTGGGCAGCGGTACTGACTCAATGCACAGCTGATGATTTGAATAAGACTGTCATTCAACAGTCTCACGCGCCGCTCGCATTTCTATCGGGAACATTCAGCAATGCACAGGAGCATTGGACCACGTACGAAAAGGAGGCGTTCGCTATTGTGCAGTCCTTCCGCAAACTTTCGCATTTCTTTTCATGTGATTCGTCCACAACCATATTTACGGATCACCGTAATCTTCTTTTCACGTTTAATCCGTCTGCATTTGATATATCTATGGGGCGCCATAAGATCCTCAAGGTCATAAGATGGGCTCTTTTCTTGTCTACCTTTGACTACAAAATAGAGCACGTGGCGGGCGAGCTAAACACACTACCGGATATCATGACTCGTTGGATGCGCGGATATCGCGGTCATCCCACACGAGTCTGCCGGGTGCGTGAGCGTACTGGAAATGCAGCGGTCGTCGTCGCGCCGCGCCCTGACACCGCTTCCTGGCCTTCACGCAGACGTTTACTTGACTCTCAAGGCACCACAACCGTCTCTCCGCCTGTCCACACAACCAAGGACGAGGATGGTCTCATTAAGATTAATAATGCGGTTTGGATACCACCTGAGGACACTAACCTTCAATTAATACTAATAACAATCGCTCATGCAGGTTCTGTAGGCCATCGTGGATCCGATTCGACTTATGACATCCTCAGCCCGCATTTTTATTGGAAGGGCATGCGTGGCGATGTTCAGAATTTTGTTTCGGATTGTCTGCTCTGCCTGCTAGCTAAATCAGGATCAAAGGTCCCACGCCCTTTGGCTCTGACTCTGCACGCCACCCGCCCGAATGAGGTCTTACATTTTGATTACTTGTTTATGGGTAGTAGTGAAGAAGGAGACATGTATGTCCTCGCTCTTAAGGATGACCTGAGCGGCTATTGTTGGCTATCACCCACCGCGCGCGCCACCTCTGAACATACTGCAGAAGTGCTCTCAAGATGGAATCGAACGTTCTCTGCACCGGATTTTTGGGTTTCGGACCAAGGTGCACACTTTATTAATTCTACATTATCAGCGTTAGCCCGCATCCATCGAATCGACCACCGCCCTACAGTGGCTTATAGTCCTTGGGCAAACGGCACAATCGAGCGTCTAAACCGCGATATACTTGCAGCAACACGCGCACTCCTAGCCGAATTGAAGCTCGCCCCTCACGATTGGCCCCAAGTTATTGGTATCATCCAATCAGCGCTTAATGAAGCTCCACTCGCTCGTCTAGGAAGGAATACCTCAAACCAAGTACTTTCTCCCCTTCAGGTCATGACTGGAATACAACCTCAGCACCTGATAATTTCCATCCTCGGATCAGCGGTATCTACAAATTTACCTGTTGAAATTGAGCACGCCAGAGCACAGCAGCTAATACACATTCAGCGCCTCCAACACAATCTAAACTTGATTCACAAGGACGTGGGGAAAAGAGTCTCTGCTCGCAGACAGCGCGCTATTGACAAACATAACCAAGCTACCAATATACAGAAACCGAATTTTCAAGTTGGTGACCTCGTCCTAGTACGCAGACAGGACACATCGAATCACAAACTACGCTTCAAGTGGTGCGGCCCACGTCGCATAATAGCTGTGGTTAGTCCACTGGTGTTTGTAGTGCAGCAGCTGAATAGTAACGCACGTGAACGGGTCCACTGTGCACGTTTAACTCGATATTGCGCCGCACTGGACGGAGCAGACGTCCCAGCAGATATACTCGCGCTGGCAGATAGAACGGAAGCACGGTACGAAATTATGGACTCAATCGTCGACATAGCGGAGAATCACGAAAACATTTGGTTTCGTATTCGCTGGGACGGATTACCGGATGAGCGGGACTATACATGGTCTACAATCGCTTCTATCTACGAAGATGTTCCAGACATGGCGCTTGCATATCTACGGTCAACTCCGAAGAAACAGTTGGCCACCAAGGCAGCGGCCCATCTCGGCATTTCTCTCTGAGCTCCCGTTTACTGACGACAACTCATGGGGGCTGTGTAGCCATCATGACCCCTCTACCTTGTTAACCAACACGTGGCAATTATTCAGACACGTAACAACAGTAATGCGCAGTCCTGAATATTTACATGTCAACGTAATAATTTAGCACCTACTTCGGGAGTGTGAATACCCGAAGGTTATTACATGGCAGCTAATTAGTTTCTGCGCGATTGCCGCTAGGGCTTACGATCTACTTAAATAGATAATCGCCGAGACCGCCAAGAAGACATAGACAGAGGTAAAAAAACACAGCACACAACCGAGAGTGACCTCCTGCGCTACTGATTCCTCCGATAAGGGCCACACTTTGCTGCTGTCCTGACACTCTTTACTCGCAAGCCAGCTAACAATGGTCTCAAACTCTTGCGTAAATCAAGCAACAAATCATCGTACCCATATCAATTTCACTCAATTCTCCCCGGTTCTACATCGATTTCTCATTTTATCTCCAGCTCCTCAAACTTCAACATCATTCATGAACAAACAATCTTATCCACCTGCACATAACATTCCAGAAAGTTTAGGACACAAAATCCTCAACTGCAAAACGTTCGGAAAATACTGCTGCGAGTCCCTGGTGGGCATGGGCGACAAACCGCCGCAGATCTCGCCTCTTGTGAGGTACTGAATGTTCCAAACGGACAACTTTTACAGAACGAAGAGCCCCTTTCATCTTGATATCGACCTGCCGAACAACGGGCGCAAAACACTCGAAAAGCTGTATCCTCAGTTCCTTTCGGACACTTGACACATGTCGTTATAGACTTTGCGCCCTCTGCAGTACTGAACGTTCCAGACGGACAACTTTTACAGAAAGAGGAGCCCCTTTCATCTTGATATCGACCTGCCGAACAACGGGTGCAGGAAGTTCGAAAAGCTGTACCCGCAGTTCCTTTCGGACACTTGACACATGTCGTTATAGACTTTGCGCCCTCTGCAGTACTGAACCTACCAGACGGACAACTTTTACAGAAAGAGGAGCCCCTTTCATCTTGATACCGACCTGCCGGACAACGGGTGCAAGACGCTCGAAGAAATGATTCTGCAGTTCCTTTTGGACACTTGACACATGCAGAGCGAGATAGCGCACCAACAGTAGGATTGTAAGTGCCGGAGGGACATCGTTCACAAAATCCAGATGACAAGAATGTCCCAGCTCTGCATGAGGACGTTCTAGACACAGCTTTCAGTTTCTCCTCTTGCAATGTCTGCGAAGCTGCGCAATGAGATAGTGTGATAAAGAAAGCTACCAAGAGACCAACATGAAGGAAGCAGCGGTAGCTCATGGTGAAGATTCAACGATCAATCGAGGAACCTTTGATGAGATGAGCCGAAATTAAAACTCGATGTGTTCTTAAATATCCCTTGAAGCGGTCTGCAACGCAATTCACCGTTATAAAGCGTTTTTTGCACAGGAATTCCAGCGCAAGGAACACACATGCAACAGCAACATGACAAGCGCCTGAGACATATATTGCGATGGTAACCCTCGGCGGAACAACTGAGGCAATATACATTAGTCGGTAATCGGGGCAGCGCGTACATCCGTTGACAGGTGGAATTGTCCATCAGAATGTTCTTTCAATGATTGCGATGGAACGCCTGTCCGTTTCGAAAACCCTACAGTTCTGTGCAAAAGTATGGAGCAGACAATTATCCTTTGAGACGTATGAGATGCCACGAATGCCATTTGCGAACTACAGCACCAAGTGTCGGACGTTCAGATATGCATTGCTGCTTTGCTCCCGAAGCTGGGCACTGATGCGTAGGTGCAACTGACCATGCCCGGTCGAGAACAGATACCATCAGGATTGGCTGTTTATCTGTAAGCACAGCAATTCAACCAAATTGAAAGCTACACACTGCGCTGAAAACTCGACTGAACTGAGGGGTATTCCACGAGAATTCGGATGAACATGCATCGGCGGAATGTAGGGATTGGTTGGTTGAGGCGCGAAAGGAAGGTCTGTATCTCCTGAAACGTATCGACGAAAGTTTGAATCCGAAACGGTCATAAATGCGTGATCTTGCGACACTTGTCGTATTAGCATCCGAACTTGCACGTGGGAGACAATTGAAAAGTATCCTCACGGGATACCCACCCTAGCTACTGTACAGATCTAGAAGTATGTCCAACAGTTCCCAGCCACCTTTGTCCTGATTCGATACCAAATCAGTACATATCGTTACTATCTCGTTGTCAACGCACCAGGTCAGTTGTAGCTCCGTTCGGTTTCCGGCTACCAATAGCAAAGCTGACCTCACTTGCGTCAATCGGCGTCCAGTGATACGACAAGTGGCTAACACTTACGCTCACGTATGCTCACGTGTAGTAAACAGATGTCGTCTCATTTAATTTGAAACATCCAAATAACAGCCCATGTTGTGGGCCCTAAAACTCTCTCACGCACGTGTATGCTCATTCAAATTTCGGCGAAATGCTTTGTGTGAAATGAATGTGTTGATGATCTGGATGTCTCAATTCATTGTCCCCCATGTCGCTGACCCCAACCCCGGCGACGGGGAGATTGTTTAATCAGGATAACAGACTATAAAGGCCGTAACGTAGGAGTTGTTCGTCACTTTGTAACGGGATTCTTCGAATTGGAAATCCCAGAAAAGCAATCTGATCTCTCCTGATAAAACGTGGGCAGCGGTCATCACGCATTAAACGTGTACACGTATATTTATATCTGACACGCGTCAAGATCAATCGTCCTCTACACTTCGCTGTTCCACCATCTCCACCGCATCTCTGATGTCATCTGGCATCCCCGACTGCGCCGCAACATTCATCAACGAATGAGATACACAAACTAACATCAAACTGCACAGGAGCAATGCACGGAAGAAATTGGGGTGCATCAGGGAGCAAATTTGCCATCTATACATACCCCTAATTGGAAATGGTGATATACAATAGTTAACCGCATGAGATGGATTTCGTGTTGGGTGGTGTACAAAGTTTTAGCGACAGTTGTTCGGCAGCATCAGTGATATCGGACAGATCGGGTGATGAAATGATTGGAGAATCGCATTGGCTAAGTGCTGGATTCATGTCGCATGTGATGTTGCAGACGGTTTACGGATGGCTGAGCAGGATTACCGCCGCGGCCTTCGATATGACGCTGGGACATGAGTGGGGTGCGGATCAAGCATGATAAAGACTTGCGGAAGGCAAGTGCGCAGGTTCACTTCAATATGTCGCACGCCAGCAAACAGCAAGCCACTAGGGCGGTAAAGATGAGCTGTTGCTGATGTGTCCTGCGAGACGAAGAGGCCACTGCTGTAGATATCAAAGATGGACCTCAGCAAGTAGAGCGAGGTCCGAAGGATCGGGGTAGCTCCGACTACCCGATGGCACGAGTTACAGAATCCATCGCCATCGCGTTGAGGAAGAACTGGACCTCTATACAAATCCCTGGCCGGCCCAGTGGACCTGCCTGCTGGCCCAACAGAGCTGGGCAGATTTCATGCTCATGAAAGTATTTTGATTTATTAACATCCTACACACTTTCCGTCAGTCGACCCAGAACTTCGGGAACCGAAACACAATAGAAGTAACAATTAGAATGCATGTTTATTGCAGGTTTTGCCAGAAATCAATAGGCTCATCTATCGGCTTGCTGCTCTTTGAACAGCGCTTAACCCATCGCATATGATGGATGCCCCAGGGTAGCCAGACTATGTGACCACGGATGCTAGGGATGGAGGGAGGGAGTCAAAAATTTTTACGTGCAGACGATGAGGACAGTGCTGCGCTGCTCGGGAAGGCTCGGAAAGCAACCGCGACCGGAGGATGCTTCAGATCAATGATGTAGTGGTTCGTGAACCCCCAGCGAAGCGCGGTGGCCGATGTGAAGTCTTGAGAGTCCGATGGCCTACGATGTTTGTTAATCCGGCGTCGGAGCTATAAGTATCAATGGATTAGTTAATTGTAATTGAGATCTCTATGTGTTAAAATTTTTAATTGTTAATGGGTGCATTGCAGCGAGGAGACGAGATTTGTCCTCACAGCCGAGATAAACTTGCACAGGCGTAGATCAGTATATCTACCCGTCTAGTCGGTTCAGGTGGAACATACTGTACCGGAACACTATTTCATCCGCCAAAATTTCGTTTCGCAGATGACTTTCTGAAGTTGAAATACTTTCTGCGTGCCTTAAAAATTTATCACTCGCGCCGGCGACTGCGTCGGCCTATAAACACTGTACAATGTTATGCTTACAGTTGGTGGTTTGGTATGATCATCCGACACTCACGGCATCAGTGAATTTTTTATTCTATCTGTGTAGTGTATAAAGTTCGAGTGTATCAAGTTATTCGTCAAACGAATGCATACTATACCGCAAACGGTTTCTACCGCCAAAATCGCCACCGTGCTGTTAGACTATAACGAATGTTGAGCCTGCGCAGACACTACAGGTGGCATGTCACCTGGTTATATGGATATCCCAACACGTGCCTCACACTTTCGTTTTGAAGTTGAAATATCTTCTTTCCTTGAAACCCTATTTTCGCGTTTCCTCCAGCCAGTCACACACCCGTATTTTTAGTTCAATACAGACGAGGTGAACTACTGCGGTAAAACAAAACTGCAAGCAACGTCCACAAGTGCCTTTTGGTGATGGAAGAACCTATACGATTTACCTTGTGTAAATTGGTCTTGGGCAACCACCTGTTGATGAAATGCTCCCAATTCATACCCCAGCCAGAAATCCCGAAAATAATGGTACCAGTGTGACGTCTAAGTTTACGACTAGCCCATATCGTAGCTTATCTTCAAGAGTAGACAACGTAAGCGAGGAATAAATGATGTATCGATATGATGATTTCATATCGTTCCCCGGAGGATAACGGCTGAGAAGACAGCATAGCTCAAAAGCACAGGAAAAACGAATTATTTCAACGCTTCAAACCATAGTGGGAAAATTAAAAGCAACATATGTACGTGATAAGGCGATGAAT
Organism: Asparagopsis taxiformis; assembly: GCA_030407315.1. Classification (NCBI taxonomy): domain Eukaryota; phylum Rhodophyta; class Florideophyceae; order Bonnemaisoniales; family Bonnemaisoniaceae; genus Asparagopsis; species Asparagopsis taxiformis. Next base: position 139,549 of record JALQPE010002232.1, on the reverse strand, counting down.
GCAAAAGCAACTGTACTTAAACTGCTTGTACATCATTCACTTTACCGATGTATTTCAGCAAGATCACTGACGAAACCAGCTCGCTTCAATCCCTCATTGACTCATAACCATTTTCGGTTCCAGTCCAAAAGCGCAAATGAAGAGGAAAGCATTGTCGAAATTTTGGGGTGTCAGCAAACTGCGTACAAAATGAAAGTCAGGGTGCGAACTTATCGATAGCAAGCAATGTGGATAACTATACGCGGTATGCTGACTCAATTGTTGGTTGAAGAAATAATGAAAGTACTCGGACGGGAACAGAACTACACAGATTTCCAAGTTGAGTACAATAACGACTGTACTGTGGCACGATTTGACAAGCACATAACGGGTATTTAATGTTCAACTTTCCATAGGTTGTTTAGCCGTAGCAGAACTATTGTCTCTTTCCGAAGTATATGATCTGGAATGCCTTTCTACTGATATGGCAAACCTGAAATGACACGACCACTTTCTCTCTTCAACTCCTTCCATTTCAGTGACTCCTACCCTCTGGGGAAAGACTCACGGAAATGGAAGGAGTTGGAGTCAGGGATGAGTTCCTTGAATTTGATACCACTACCGACGGTTTTCGAGCGATTACGATGCGTAGTTTCCGGATTATGTATGGGGTTGTTTATCTACTTCAAGTCCGATGATATTCTTAGCGTTCTAAGCAATGTCCATCTGGGGAACTGAGACTTCCACCAAGTCCATGATATGGTTCGTAGTATTCAACAGATGAAATCCTTCAGTCAATCAACAATATATTATCGTTGCACGACTAGTCGATTCCAGAACCGCCACGTATCGGTAAGTTCAACAAAAGCTACCAATAGTGAATAATACATTAAAACCCTCTTTCTGTATGCACTGAATCTGCGTTCCTTGACAGACCTGGCGAAGTAGGGGAACATGCAAACATTCACGTATATTCCCTGCGGGCGCTCCAATAAACAGCAGTATATAGCCGCATACATCGCAATCGTGAGATGCTGGGAGCGAAATTATAAATCACTTTGACAACTTCAAAGTACCGCTATCGACATGACGTGACTGTTCATGACACAAGAACGGTCATATTGTAATTTTTCACGCCTTTATCATAGGCATCTCAACCGAAAGTCTTGAAAGCTATGCCACTCCACTCGTAGTGGCGAACATATCATGTGACAGTGTACGATAATCTTGGCCTGGGAATTATAGCAAGTTGTAGTTCTGTGTAATTTATTGCGATGACATGTCGTGACATCGTCTCACCGAATCGTATGTTCTCCCAATCCACAGGAGGAGTTTCAGAAGGTGTTCTCGGAACTCTCGTGTCATGACACTACAAGTCTCAAACGCGGACAAATAATAAGCGTCACCGCAGTCACGCATAACGTGCCAAACATATATCCCTGTGCACGTTCGAATTTACCTATACTAGTGTTTGAAATATTGTTCCGATAGCACCACTCGGCCATCGTTGCAGCACCGGCACAAGCACCCCGCCTAGACTCTTCGAAATCCCGATCTTTCTATAGCACATATGGAAGATTCCAGAAAAAAGTATGGTTACACGCAACTGGCGACCAGAGGGACGCTCCATTACTGTGCTTTTCGTCCATACACGCGATTTATCTTTTGTTTCGATCTAGTCATCGAAATGGTTTCATTGACGTCTGACATTCTTGCTACAGTGCCTTTCTGTCGTCTGCCACGTTCGCACATGCCCATGTGTTTCCCGTGCTCGCAAGATGGGTGACATACGAAAGTGGTACGGTGGAGACAAACGATTGCATCAACTTTCACGATATGTGCGTGACATACTTAGAATGATATGCGGCGGTTCCCTAAAGGTAGTTTGATACGTCCCAGGAATCCGGACGGCTTATATTCTAGAATAATCTGATTTCTGAAGGAAGAAGTGGCCCTATATCCTGTGTTGTTGGCCATCCAGCTCATATGTGATCAATTCGTTCAACCTTGTATATGGATCCTTTTATCAACGTGCAAACAGTGCAAAACATAGTATGATAACATATTTTCCTGGTCTAGTTCGACGTTGGCCTAGCCCACCATACTTCCAAGATTTCCCATACCCGTTGCATTGGGCTGTATGGTGGCGTGGCCGAGATGCTGCACTCATGTACACGTTGACGTTGATGATACATTTTTGTTTCAAGACAGCGAGGGATCTGTGTCAATTTTACCACAAAGATCTCCATTGTACCCCATCATAAGTATAGAATGAATCCATTTTCCGTTCATAACATGCATAAAAGAATGGCGAGGGAACAAGTTGTTTCATCATCTCGAAGTAACGCTCATATGGAAAGTTCTAGACTTGAGAAATGTTCACTGTCATGACTACTGATTTGTGATTATTGAATGTTGAAGAACATTTCTTCTCATGGCCCATAGTGAAGACTCCGGAGTAGTCAAAAATCAAGAAGCTTCCGCAAAATGATAACTTCGATTATATAAAACCGAGTAAAAGACACTATGTGGCTCGGCCTCGAGGAATATTATCGCAACTTCCTAGCATGAATACAGACCTGCTCGCTCGATCATCCTATTGTATAGGACCCGGCACGAAATGGCTAATAGATTAGTTGATGCTATGGTAGCAGCTACCAATCCAATAACGGTAAATCCAGAGAATTGAAGTGGATGCAGAACATGCATTGTTAGATTTTCAACATAGTACAAGTACGTGCTGGTTGGCTTTGGTAAGGAGTGAATGCAATCAAGTTTGACATAGAATGGTCGTATATGTCACGGGTAGTATGGTGCGGAGTATTCTAGGCGAGTGTCCTCTAGACTCACTTTTCCTTCGCTGTTTTGTGTTCGGTCCAAAATACAAAGCGTTGTGTCATTCAGTTACCTTGATGTGCCTCAAAAACGATGCAGTCCTCATGTGACACCTGGCACAATGAAATGATTCCTGTCATAGTGGTAGTTTCAATCTATTAAAGCGTAGATGCTCAGAGACTGTCACGTTTTTCAATGGAAAGGCACCGCTTATTTGGACCTGAACAAAAGAAATATGACGTTAATCAACGCTATGGATGGTACGTTTAAATGATTCCTTATGATAACATCACGAATGTTTTCATAACTGACATAGGCACATCGCCCGTCCCGGTTGGAATCTGTGCATGCGCTATAGCTATATCACCGATCACGACGTAGTGCATTTCTAGAGTTTAGAACGTTACTTGAAGACCCGCAGCGCTCCGTGAGCGAAACATACCATGGCACCGTGACCATGACTTCAAGTATGCATTGGAGGGAAGTTGTCTTGCGTTATGCAGCTCTTTTATTGCATGTGCTGTTCCCAGAGAGCGGAGAAAATTGTGCATGTCTACATGGAATCGACCATGAGCATGGCCCTGAGAATACTCAAAACAGAGATCAAGCTGTTCATCACGCATTGCCGCCAGGTTTCGCTGTGATCGACCTTTCCTGAGACTGTCAGGTTATGATCCGAACTCACAGCGTCATGACAGATGTTCACTGGGCCCACAATCTAGATCAAGTTTAGGCCTAGTTTTCGGGTACGGGATAGCATCGTTATGTTCAACTGTGTAAACAATGACATGATGTACTCATCAACTGCCGGATACCTTCCTGGTTTTCGATATGTCCCCATTTTTTATGCTTCTTGTGGGCGAATCTAAACTAGGGGTGCTGAATAAACATAAAAGAACCCCCATGCGCCTAGAACAGATTTTCCGTTCATCAGAGATCGGCTATCATAATTTTGAACTGTATGCGTTCACTTGATCAAGTATAGGGCCCTTTTCGCTTCATGCTGGATTACTAGATGTAGATGGAAAGGAAGGTTCGCTATGCATTACAGTACACGGTCAGTAATGAAGCGGCCGTCGTCGCTCCTTTTCCCAATCAACTGACCAAGGAAAATTGGTTCTCTTCACAGCCTGTTTGGCTGAAATTTTGTCAGTGTAGGGAGCACGGGCTTACCCATAGCAAAATGTTTCGGCCCGGATGAGTACCTTACCTTCCGGTCCTGATAATATTGACAGTCAGCGAGTTGACAACCTTTCGGAGGTGACACATCGTTCTCATTCTCGCGTGTTATGGGCGTAAAGCTTCCAGTTTAGAAGTTCTAGATGATGCTTTTGAACAGTGTTGAAACATGCCGCCATGCCTTAGATTCGAGCCCACAGTACAGTTCACTTGTCACCTTCTCAGTCTTTCGTAGAGCTGTTTTTCTCATAACCTGAGTTTGTTGACCCTTAGCAAGGACGTGATACTGGAGTCCACAACTGCTACTGCGAATTGTCCTCGAGCCACGTACTCAAGCTTGACACGCTTCAAAAGGGACAGAAAGAAGCGTGGATTCACGCTCTTTGGAAGCCCTGACGCCAAGTGGATGAATGATTGGTAGCTACGTATATATAACTTTCTCATTAAAAGTAAAGGGCCGGGAATTTTCTCGGATCCCGGCGCATTCCAAACGGTAGCAAGGGTTAAACTCAATTGTGCTACATATTGCATCATAATGAAAGGAACCTCGTCAGTTTCTTAGGTATATAATACAAGTGTTGAGCAGGACCCTCGTATGATGTCCATATGAGCGCACCTCCACAGTACTGTACACTGAGTAGTCAGCTCTGGAGTGAACATTTCCTCATATTAATTAACATCGTTACAGTATCATATGAATAATATGGGGTGATAAGTACAAATAGGGGTATGAGCTTATACTATTCATACCCAAGTATCTTCTCATCTCGAGATGCAAGGGGTTGACTTATTCGTATTTGCTATCGAATACAGAAATTCCAGGCTAGGCAATATGGGTTCGTGCATTGCTCTGTTCAGCAAGTCGGCTTGAAAGAGTCCCAAATTGCATTCTTATCTGTACCTTCTTCTCACAGCTGCAGATTTTTTTTGGAAATCTTCCCAGCGGTGTGCAAAACATCAGGTCATGAATAAAGACAACTTCTTCGTTCGTGACGAGAGATTAAGTCTACTTCTGTGAGACGATGTCCAAAGAATAATTGTCAAGATACTGTGCACGATTGTAGTTCTTCTGTCGAACTCGGTATACTGACAAACACCTTCCATTTCCATATACCAGGAAAAGGAGTTGAGACAGTTTTGTTCCTATTCTCTCCACAGCCTAACTAATTCTGCATGACATTGCTCCGCCCAGGGAGTCTGCATACTTGAAATACCACCAAGCCTCCTCTCGCTGGTCTTCTAAAGACTAGAGAGCGGAGGCATCATCGGAAGACTGTTCTCTGAGTATCATACAATCGATTGTATCTGTCCCAACACAGGGGCCTTCGAGAACAACACGCAGTAAAATGGATAATGTTCAACATTCCAACATGCAATTTCTCTTGACACAGTAGCTCATCCTGGGCTGTTTGTCGATGAATATTGCGTGATCGCGGCCTGAATGTCACACATGGAAGTCAGCGTGAGTTGGCGGCGAATACTTCACTAGGATAGACACTTTTCCCATAATAATAGTTTGTATAGCAAGCGGTTGAGAGTGACATATCCCTTGAAAGATATCCATTGCACACGGGAACTTGTTTTGAAAGTCAGACAGTGGACACAGCATGCATAATATACAAGGTGTACAATTGGCATCTGATCTAATCTGTCACGTTCTCATAGGTCATATCACAATAGTTGATGAGGAACTCACAGAGTAACCTTGAGCCACATACTATCGCTATTCACAGTCATGATGATGTGTGTTGACAAATTGGAGGCGAAAATCTACAACAGCTGTGACGTCTGACATACTCAGAAAAAGGTTACTATGCAATGCTCCTTCCTGTCAGATCCATGTCCATTTGATACGTACTGGCTATCCTCGCTCGGGCCCACTAAATGCATTGAGCTCCACTGTTTTACGTGGCTATAGTTTCGAACTCTAGTGGCCGTTGCTCTCTACACAGAGTGCCTCAGCCAGAAAAATGCGTTTTCAAGCGCCAAATGCAGACACAAGCGTATCTGGTGATGTTCTTCGAGCTCCGCTCTCTTGTCCTCTCCGTGTCTGCGAGTAGTATTTAACCAGAGTTTAACCGACCAGCCGAACGAAATCGTCGCTCCTCACCCATCGTAGAGCATCGTCTCGCATTAACCAGCCTCTTCCACCATGGTTTCTTTTAATTTCGCTGTTTTCCTTCTATTCCTTGTGGCAGCCGTTGTACCTGAATTCGTTCCAGGAGTCAGCTCTTCCACTCTGCCCTCTGAAGAGGACTCATCCTCCACTGTCAATCGTCAGGTTGGTATAGGATCTGCGATTTGCACTGGCACATGCTACCGCCGACCGCGTCGGGCGAGACGAGAATGTGTTGCAGGTTCCCAACTCGGACTCAATTGTGAACTTGGACGATGCCCCCTTCGTAGCCGTACCAATCCAGGGTTCATATGCAGGTTTATTTCAGGTACCCCTACAGGTGCCACTGTTACAGTCCCTACTGTTGCAGTCCCTACTGTTGCTTGCCCGAACAGGTGCTTTGCTCCAGCCAACTCTGCGCCTGGTACCATCCAGGCTGCATTGACATCAGCTCAGGGTGATTGTGCGACAGCTCCTGCTCCATGCGCTGTTAGAGGATGTGCTGCTTCTCCTGTCAACGGTTTCTCATGCGGTCTTCCGGTCACTTGTCCCAACAGGTGCCAAGCTAGCCCAGCATTAGCGGCCCAAGACTGTGCAACTGCTCCTGGCTGTACAACAGTTCCTTGTGCGCTACCAGGTGGTGCAACAGGAACCGCTTGTGTCCCTCCCCCTGCACCGGGTGCGATAACTGCAGCGGCTGCATCACCATCTGCTTCCCCTAGTTCCAGTACTGGTGCAAGTCCCTCACCTACTTCGTCTGTTACACCCTCCCCAGCTGCGACATCTTCTACATCGCCATCTCCGACTCCAACTCCTTCCACTACAGTCTCTCCTACTCCTAGCCCTGGCTGTAGCTTCGCAGCAGGCACTGTGGGAACTACTGCAGTCACTGGTACCTGCAGATGCGGAACGGACTCTGCCACTGTCTCTATTCCAGGATTTGTGGACGATGCAGGTATGGCGCTCTCAGTGGCGAATGAGATCCCAGGAGGTACCGCATATACAACCTGTCTTGGAAGGGATTTGCCAGCCGCATGTAACCCCAACGGATTTAGTACGTTTTCTACGGCAGCAAGGACTGCCGCAGTGAATTGTTGCTCCGGTTCTGTCGTAGACGGTATGGGTCTAAATTCAGGCACGAATCAGTGTCGTATTGGTGACGGATGCCAAGCAGTTATGGTTCCACTGGCGACGGACCTTGTCGGAATGGGCCAGATGGCAACTTGTATGTGCACCTCAAGTACAGCAATGGTCGCACTTAGACAAATTACAGACAGTACTGCCGCTGCAGGAATGTTGGGTACGCCTGCAGTTGTCACAGCCGTTAACAATTATCAGATGTGCCTCGTTCGCGATCTGGCGCCGCTCTGCAACTCAGCTGGTGTTGGAAATTTCATGGCAGCTGCTTCTCCCGTGGTGGATGCATGCTGTACTGCTGTTGCAGTTGGTGGCATGGGAACGGGTGCGGATGCTACGACATGCCGATTGGCCTAGCCAAAAAAACTGGTTGGTATCATTCTAGTGTTTTCAGTTCTTCGTTGCCCCTTACGGAAGTACGATCATTGAGGAGAGGCTCCACAGTAGGTAGCGGTCCAGCAGCGGGGATCTTTTCTCTGAGGATCATTCGAGGTACGTCTAGTTCCAGACATCAATCTGTTCAGGGGGTGTAGTAAAGCATCGATTGAGAACTGATTTATACCAAGCCACAAAAACCTCGGTTCTCGAGGATAGTTATAGGCCCTGTTGCGTGCAATATGAGAGAGATCAGCTCTACTTGTTTTGCAGGGTTAACTTCTCAGGAAGAGTGAATGGTATTTTCCACGTCATGCTCGGTAGCATCTGTCGTATCAGGAGTGTCCCATTCTTCCCCCATCTCCTGTCCTGGAGAGTCCTCACAAGGACAAATTTTCAGTGATGAACTGTGTTTAGTCGGCTCACTCCATACACGTTGAGATTTGGTCTACACCTTCACTCACACAACTTGAACTGAGCGATAATTTCCTAATCCTATGATAACCCTTGAAGTCATACCAGAACTGTGTTCTACTGGTTTCTAGAGGCCATGGACTCAATCGCGCTATCCACAGAACTCTATACCATCCAAGGTTCTGTTCCCCACCTACAAAGCACAAACTCGTTTTCATCCCTCCTTCCTAGACTAAGTAGAGTGGTTTAGGAGATATTTTGAAGTGAAAAGAATGACATTCGAGGAACAACGTTGTTTGGTCATCTACATTTTTCCCGCAGGATAATCTTGGGATGGGACTGACTAGGATTGAATAAATACGCAGAGACCAGAGCATCAGTACACGCCGAGAAAGTTATAGAGTATAGGATGTTTGTACGACAAGTTCTTTGAGATGAGTCTGAAAGAGGGAGGAGAGTAATCCTGATTGGAGCCCATTTTCTTGACATGTCGTAACTTCCAGGCCGTACGGTGGGGCGCATTATATCCAATAAATGTTGTATCAGTTCATTCATTTAGCAACATTTCCATGGGTACATTGGGTATCAATCTTTACGACGTGATCCTAGAGGGATGTTCCACCTCGTGTACGGAGATTCTATTGAAGCGAAAATAAGGCAAGGTTGAAATAAACTCGACGTGACAGATAATTCTTTGTGTGGAAAAACCCCGTTCCAGGTAGAACATTCCACACGTCGTTATGGGAATTCGAGGAATGAAGGTGTATACGAGGGATAAACGCAAAGGCAGAATAGAATGGCTGTCGAGCGCAAGGTCTCAATATATTTCTGTTGAGGCACGCTGCCTAGTACAATTAGCATGTGGGTCGTCAGACTGCTATGGGATACCGATGCGCTACACCGCCAGGTTCGTAGCGGTATTGAATTGGTCTAGAGTTGAGTTCACGCAAGAAGAAAACACAAAAAGAACAGTAGTGCACTTGGTGCCATTCCAAAGTCCCAACGGTCTGTTACGCAAGTCTCCATTTCCCCTTCCATCCTCCCTCTGAAGTTCCGGCCAGTCGTAGTACAATCTGTGTAATTCCCGTAAGGTATCTCGCTACACGCTCAAGCAAGTAATGTGGCTGGACTCCAAAACTCTGGCTATCCGATGTATTCTGATAAACTCAGTAACCCACCAGCACTGCAGGCTTAATGGCAGAAGCGGACGACTTGACTGCCTCCTAAACTCCGTGTGTGCCCGAGTTTAGAGCTTTTGTATTAGGTTTCACTTGGAATTACAATTTGCATGGAAAATAGTGACAACTTGTCTGCTAACACAAAACACGCGTCAGATATCTTATCACATCTGCTGTCTGATGTGAAACAGCTGTAGCTTCCTTAAATCCTCCCATGTCTCTCTCCAATTTCCCAAGAGCAGCGACTCCCAGCCGCCGCCGTCCCTATTTTGAAGACTTGTCATCGTCGTGTTTCCCTCCAATGTCCATCTGCAAAGCAAGCGTGGTAGTACGGTGCAACTTATTTTTTCAAAATCACCCATTCCCCGAACTATTTTTTCAAACATTTTAAAAACACAATAAGAGATCTCACTGTTAGAAGGAGAATGAATCCTTACCTCTTTATTGCGTAAGTCTGTGATCTGCTTTTATAGGTTTTGTTTGTTTCACTCTCGCCGGCGTCCCGGCGGTGCGTCGGACAGCTGTCTTTTGTTAGCATCCTGACTGATTTGGTCACTGCCTCTTGGCGACTTCTTGTTTGTTAGCATCCTGACACGCCCCCTGTCGCCAAGGGGCGGTGAGCTAGTTTGGTCGTTGACGGGAGGGTTTAGGAGTTGTATAGATGTTGATATGCGCTGGAATGCGGGGTTCGAGAGTGGCTTTGTAAATATGTCTGCTAACATTTCGTCCGTTGGTTTGTAGAGTAGCCTGATTTGTTGGTTGTTGATGTTGTCGATAATGTGGTGGTACCGTATGTCTATGAATTTGCGTCGTTTAGTTGGTGCCGTTTGTGTCGCGATTTGCAGTGCCGATTGTGAGTCGGTATATGTGGTGATGGCGTGTTGCTGCGGGATGATGCGGAGTTCTTTGAGTAGTCCAGCGATCCAGTTCGTTTGTCTGATTGTATCGGATATAGATATGAATTCTGCGTCGCATGTGCTGAGTGCAACGAGAGATTGTCGTTGGGAGGCCCAGTGGATGGGGGAACCGTGGAGTAGGTGTAATGAGCCTGAGATAGATTTTCTTGTGGTCTTGTCGTTAGCAAAATCTGCGTCGGCATAGGATATGAGTGGATCGTCGTGGGGTGTGGAGGGGAAGGAGATGCCGAAGGAGGGGGTATGTTTGAGGAAGCGGATAAGTCTCTTTAGATGCTTCCAGTGTCGCTGTGTCGGTTTGTGCGATGCGCGAGCGAGGGCGTTGATGAAGAATTGGAGCTCGGGGCGTGTGCAGTCCGTCAGGTATCGTAGCTCGCCGATGACTTCACGGTAAGTGGTGCATATTGTGTCGTCTTGGGGTTCGTCCGGGCCTGGCGGGGATAAGTCAATTCCATCGGAGTACAGCCTTTCTATTGGTTTGGCGTCGGTCATATTCGTTTTGGAGACGACGGAGCGTATGATATGCGGTTGGGCTATGTGAACTCCTTGCGGGGTTTGTGTAATATGCCAGTTGAGGTAGCGGGACGGAAAGCCAAGCCGTTTCACGCTGTATTTTGTGCAAAGCGTCTGGTGTAGTTCGTCCAGTAGAGGTTGGTGCGTCGCGCAAGCCAGGAAATCGTCAATTGTCATTGCTACGAAAATGTATCCGGTGGGTGTGAATTTTGTGAAGCAGCAGGGGTCGGACTTTAGCTGTGTGAAGTTGTGGGTAGTGAGGAAATCGCGGGCGCCGTCGCAAAATATGCGGCCGCCTTGCCTTGTTCCATAGAGGTTCCTTTCCAGTGTACCTGCTGGTTCTGGGTGTTTGAGTGAGCCGTCGAAGAGGGGGTGCTGCTTTATGAATACGGGGGTTTTGTGTGAAAATGGTTCGTGTAGGTACGCTGACGTGATGTCGAAGTGCTCTATGGGTATGCGGTGAGCAGATGCGTGGCAGAGCAGCAGCCGGATTGTGGTTTTGTCTGCCGTGAATGTAGCCGTTGTGGCCGGGTCGAAGTGGGTGTGTGGGAGCATCATGTCGCCACGGACGGCGCATCGAGCCTTCCGTTCTATGATTTTGTCATTGTTATCTCGCTTGTACCTGTACGTCATTGTGAGGGGAATGGGCTTGGCGTTGGGTGGAATCAGGTGACGGGGTGTCCATTTGATGGCTTGCATGTTATCGAGTTTCTGTAATTCAGCGTCGTGTGCTTCCGCCCATTCTATTGCGTCTGGGTATTTTTGAGCGCTGCGATGTGATTTTGGGGCGGGCGTGTGGGCTGATATTGCGGAAGGTATGGTTGCTCTTTGGTTGGTTGGTGTAATGGCTGTGAATATCATGGATGGGCGGTGGGAGGGGTCTTGGTCCGGGTAGTATGGGTGGAAGTTGAGTGCAGACATGTGTAGATCCTTGCCGGTGGTCAGATCTTGTGCCCTTATAGTATTGGTGTCTATGCCGTGAAGGTATCTGACTGTGATCGCACGCGGTTGTAGTTTCGTTTTGGGGGAAAGAACCGGGGCGTGACCGATTTGACCGAAGGCGAATAGGCGTTGGATGTCTGGTGGTGTTCCGTACCAATCGGTATGCGGGAGGCGGCCTGTGGTGGAATGGAGTGTGATGTTGCGTTTGAACGTGGAATCGTGCAAGGCGTCGTCCCAAAATGTGTCGTCTAACTGGCTGTGAGCCAAGTTTGCGCGAACTGCGTTGAGAAGTGTGCCGTTGATTCGTTCGGCGAGGCTGTTTTGTTCCGGCGTGTGAGGGACGGTTTTGATGTGAGTGATTCCGCGTTCGTGGAGTGCACTTGTGAGGGCCTGAGCGAGGTACTCTTTGGCGTTGTCTGTGCGAAGGAATCTTGGGTAGGTTCCATGAATGTTATGTACGTGCTCCAAGTATTGTATAGTGAGCTGAGGGATGTGAGAGCGGTCTGGAATCGTGTATGTGGTCATGTGTCGTGATTTTGTGTCGACGAATGTGAGGATGTAACGGTTGCCGTGCCTGGATGTAGGTGTGAGTGGTCCACAGACGTCGGAAGAGATATGTTGACCAAGTTGGTGTGTGTGCGTGGTCGGTTTATGGGGGGCTTTGCGGATTTTTGCTATTGCGCAAGCACTGCAGGTGAATTTAGGTTGGGCCGTGTCGTCGTTGTTCGCGAGTACGGGTAGCATGCGGTGCTCGCACATTTTTTGGATGGTTTGGGGATTGGCGTGTGCCAGTTGTAGGTGTAAGTCGCGGTGAGACGTTGTCGTCGGTGTGGGTGACGGTGTGGTGGGAGCGGGTGGTGTGGGATGGGGTGGGTGCGTTGCCGCTCTGTGTTTGGGTAGTTTGGGGGATGTTATTTTGCGTGTGAAAAGGGGGGGTAGGGTTTGGCGGGGCTTGTGTGGTGTGTGCTGTTGTTTTGGTGCGCTTGGTGCGGCAGGAGGTGTAACTTGTGGTGTTCTAGTTGGTGGGGGGTGAGCTGGGGGTGGCACAATACCGCTGAGGATTGGTTGTGGAGGTGGTGGCGGGGGAGGTTGGTACGTTTTTGGGGGAGCGGCTACTGTGGGTGGTGAGGGTTTGGGACGGGGAAGAGGTGGTTTTGTTCGCCATGGTCGATCCCATTGTATTTTCTTCTTGCTCCTTGTGTTTTGAGCTGGGGTGTCCGGGATGGGTTGACGTGAGTTGATGGAGGAATTCGTGGCTGAGTGCTGTGGGGAGGGGGGAGGTGTATTTCGGGTCGTTCTGGCCGTGTGACACGTGGGTTGAGTGACCTCGCGGAAGGTGTAGAGGCCGTTATGGAAGTCCGCAAGTTTTATTTGAGTTCGGCTTCCATGTGGGCGGAGGTAAGCCGCTTCAGGGGTGAAGGTAACGTTGCCGTGGTTGGCTGCTATTGAGTGAACGGCAAGTAGGTTGTGGCCGATGGAAGGGGAGCATACGGCATTAGGTAAGTGAAGCGTCGTGTTCCTCGCTTGTATCTGTATGGGTCCGGTGTGGGTGATGGGGTATAGGCGGTTAGCGGCTGTTTTGGTGAAGCGGTTGGGGCTGCATCGGGTCATGTTTGGTGTGGGCGATGTGACGTGGGATGGGAGCGCTCCGGAGTCTAGTATGTATGACTTACCCGGTTCAGATACATCGATAGTATTGTGGGGGTCCGTGAGAGACTCCAGGTCTACAGACAGGCGTTCAGGGGCGACGTGCGTGACATTGTGTGCGAACGGCTTGTGGTCGATTGCCTTTAGTGGTCGACGAAGTGTGTTGGGGTGTCTGGGGCGTGTTCGGCACTCTTGTGTGTTGTGTGTATGCGAGCGATGGTATGTGCACCATTTGGTGGGCGGATTGCGTCTGGGGTAGCGAGGGGTGGGGAACGCCGGGGGAGTAGTGCCTGTGTGTGCGTTCGCTGCGGAATTGGTGTGCGGTTTTTTATGTTCGCTTCCATGCGTCGCAGGCGTATGACGACATCGGAGATGTGTGTGGGGGGGTCTAATGTGAGTAGATCGTGTGCTATGCGGTAGTCGAGGTTGTTACGTAGGCCCAGGAGTAAGAACTTGATCGTGGTGGATTCGGAATCGATGCCGGGGTAATTGGCGTTGCGCATCTCTATGCGCATGGCGTCGTGTTCGCTGAGGTACGTGTCGAGATCCATGTCTGCGGTGAGGGTAATAGATCTTGCACGTTCTTCTAGAAGTGCGTGCGGTAGTGAGGTTGATTCTCGAAGGTGGTTCAGGATCTGTGATGCGAGCAGGTGAGGTGGTGAGGCGAGTGTGTCGTCTGATAGGCGTGTTGCGATGGATTCCGGTGTGCTGGATAGGATTATGAGGCTCAGTTTTTCTTGTTCCAATTTGAATTTGGCGAATTCTTCCGGGTCGGCAGGCGCTGTGGTGCTGGGATCTAGGTGCTGGGCGAGGCCTAGGTCTGCAGCGAGGGCCTGAAGGGTCCGTTTCCAGAAGCGTTGATTCGCGGGGGACAGTGTGGGGAGGCGAGCGGAGTCCATTGTTGTCGCGGGTGGGTCGTCGCGAGATGAGAAAGGGTGTGTAGGGTGATCGTGAGTCGCAGTGGGCGGGAATTAGCCCATAACCTGTTAGACTATAAAGAATGTTGTGCCTGCGCAGACACTAGAGTTGGCATGTCGCCTGGTTATATGGATATCCCAACGGAGCGGAGCCGATTGGCCAGGGAGGAGATGAGGGATATGAATATCCCAACACGCCCCCGCTCCCTGGGCAAGCGGTGAAGCGGTAGGAGGCGTAGTAGCCTGAGGCGTTGGAGCCTGTCTTGAATAGATAAGAGTCTTGTTGTTGACTTGTCGTAGCGGGATTTGTCGTCGCTGTGATGTGATTGGCGGTAGTTGCGTCGCCGTGTTGAATAAATTATGATGCAGCGGTGCTTGTGAGAATCGAACTCACGCAGTCCGGTTAGCGATAACGGCCCATAACCTGTTAGAAGGAGAATGAATCCTTACCTCTTTATTGCGTAAGTCTGTGATCTGCTTTTATAGGTTTTGTTTGTTTCACTCTCGCCGGCGTCCCGGCGGTGCGTCGGACAGCTGTCTTTTGTTAGCATCCTGACACTCACAAACTTACCTAACGAATCGACGCTTTAAATACCGCTGGAAGCTGCGCCATGGTCCAAGAGTCATGCGCAGGGCACGATGGATCTGGCCTAGGAAAGAGGACGATGCGTCCATAGATCTTCCGGCACGATCACCAATGTCGAAAGCACGTACGTTCAGAAGCTCTTCGATGTCTACAAACCCAGGTACCTTTCAACAATCGCATCCACCATGTGTACATCGTACTCCACCCCGGCAGTAACACAGACGACAACCTCCACCGGGACCCCCAACTCCTTCCCTTTCAGTACCTCCTCTGACTTTGGTCTGTGAATCCATGGTAGGAATACCTGGTCGCATTCCCTGCCAATATTATCATACAATGGGTTCGGTGGAGGGTTTCTGATTACGTGCGATAGCGGGTGGGGGTAGACAGTGGCTCAGTTGTGATTAAGATTGAACATGGCCTTGCTCGCATAGCAAACCTAAGAAGCGAGTTGTTTGTATCCGGTACCGTCGCTGTACAACAATCGTTTCCAGCGACAGAGCGGCTCTTGAGATTGAAAAGCTGCACGGCTACAGTAGACGATGGGTTATGTTGAATACAGTCCGTGACCCATGATGAATCGTTGGGCGCTTTAATCCAGCCAATGATTTCCAGTGCCAGAGTGCGTCAGCTGACACGTTGACTGCAGTGGTCGGCCACTGCACTCATGATGACTGTGCGAGGGATGACAGGACACGGCTATACCTGCGCTACTGCCAACCTGTGTCGCCTTCTTTGTCCTACATGATACGATAGTTCAGCGGCACTTACGTGGGGAATCCCAGCGACCTCACGTGATCTCTCTCCACACACAGCTTTAATGCTTTGGACGCAATGAAATGCCGGCAGGCAGGCACACATCACCTGTCGAGCACTTGTCTCGGCTACTCGTGTGATTCTACCACGATACGTTTGATTGCACGCAGAGCAACTTGAGTGTTGTCACTATTCACTATGAATCAGCCGGTTCTGCGAATGAGTTCAGTATAATAGCGCCAAATTTCCGCAGTTGAACGTTGCAACACTGCTAAAGAATGGGCGTATCATTTTCAAATTAGACATTCCAGTCGACAAATATCGTCAACTGTACCAAAACATTTTGCAAATTTCCACGGATAACCTCTGGGACTTGTTCCTCCTATTACCAGTTTCGACACCCAATTCTACACACCAGATTCAAGCGGACTACAGAGCTCATCCCAGAAGCTTTGCGCCCACGCTCAAACATGACTGTCACATTTACAGTGTCAAAAAAATCGTTCCATTTCCGGAAGACGTCGCAACCAACCGGTTCGAAATTTCCGATATTGAATTGCATTCGCCATCCCCGTTTTTCTCCAAAAAACTCCCACTCGGTGTATGCTCGGAACTGGGACAGTAAATCAGTGAACCAACCGCAGCCATCAACGCGTTCCAAGCCACCAGTTGCACGCCTTCCAACTACATCACCGATGAACAATCACCATCTCTACGATATGCCGCACCACCCGTCAATCAACCTACGCCCAAAATGACACCTCCCCACAAAAACCCCGCTCTCATGCCTCTGCGCATCTCAGCCGCATTCCTCATCAGCATCGCTCTCCTCGCAACTGTTCGCTACAACTATTCCGCAGCTAAGATTGCAGCTTCGATTTCCCCACACGGGCTGAGATTCTGCGATCCTAGACCTGGCACTGCGCACCATACCTGCATCTTTGACATCGGTCTCAACACCGGACAGGACACACAGCTGTATCTCCAGGCTCCAAACGTGCGCGTGGTCGCAGTGGAAGCTAATCCACAGCTTGTTGCGGCTGCAACAGCAAAGTTTAGTGCGTACGTTGCGCAGGGTCGGTTGGAAATTTTAGGAGTTGGCCTCGTTGGAAATGCTTCTGACCAACCGGCCAAGCTGTCTTTCTACGTCAGTAAGCTTACCAATCGGTTCAGCAGCTTCAACCAGCAAATTGGATGCCGAGGCCCGGAGGGTATCCTAGAAGCTGGGAACATGACGTACTGCACTAAGATGGATATCAGTACGCGGAGCTGTGAAGAGATTCTTGACGAGTTTGGTACACCTACGTATATGAAGATTGACATCGAGGGAATGGATAAAGCTTGTCTGATAAGTCTGGGCAATGTGGCGGTTGAACGGAGACCAAAGTATGTGAGCAAGGAGAATGTCCACAAGAATGACCTGCTATTGCTGACGGAATTGGGGTACAAAAAGTTCAAAGTCGTGAACCAAGCCGTTCTGCAGGATGGGCTGGTGGGTGATGACGAGGGGCATAGCGGACCGTGGGGCGAGGACGCCAGGGATGTTTGGACGGGAATACAGTGGCAGACGAAGGAAGATATTTTAAAACGGCTGCCGTTGCCGGAAAAGATAATGCTAGATGGAAAGGAGAGGCCTGGGTGGTACGATATTCATGCTAGTCAGTGATGAGGTCTAGGTAGTCTGGGCGAGGAATACAGGTGGTATTGCCTTGTATTCAGGTATGTGGCGGGGGTAAAGTGATTGTGAATTGGATGCATGTGGGAAGGTGCCGGAGTCGGCAGTGGGATATTTGAAAAATTTCAGATTTGAGTTTCAGTTACTGGTCGCGACAAGCAATCCACGTTGCACAATTTGCGTATATTTCTCTCCAGTATATCTTGTTTTGATACGAGTACAGTGTATATTATCTGGAAGGTTAATTTACAAGTATTGCGAAATTGGGCAGCATCATGCCAGTCGTCAACAAACCTACCGGTAGTTATCATTTCTGGCGCTAGAGGTAAATTCCAGTTGAAAACTACACGGCTCATACCTCGTTCCCCGCTGAAAAAACCGCCAGTCTCGTTTCGCATCTGCAAAATGGGAACATATGGTGGCGTCATTTGCCGGTTTCTCATCATTATTTTCGTGGATGCGAAGAGTGATCCACGATAGGCAGCATGGCTTGATTTGGAAGTTTTGCACAATACTTATCGGGGTCGACATGAGAATACATGGTACACATACCTAGACCATGTATGTAGTACCACCTCTGGAGACCGTTTGACAACAGAGAAAATCAGTATAAGATGGGCGGTATGCACGCGCGTGATAGGACCACGTGGGAAACAATATCAATTTCTTGGATATTTCTGCGAAGAGGTAGGAATCCCCATTGGGGCCTCTCCTGTGCGCTGTCCCGGTGAGGTGAATGGGCGCTGCGAAATGTACTGTTTTCAATTGAAACATTCATTTTCAAATTTGCGTTTCCACACACTGGTGGCGACTCTTCGCAAATTTCGACCAAGTCGTCATCACAGCTCGACTCGCTTGTGCAGATGCACTTGTCGAGAATTTGGAAACCTGTTCCACAAGCGAGAAGTGTTTCGCGGCTGTTTCTATGCGATTGGTATCGATACGGAAACATGCAAACAGGTCGACCTGTTCAATAATAACAAATCAAAGCCCTTTTGAGCAACACGTCGCACTACGTTTACATTTACACAAGGGCTATTCCTGCTCACCAGTCCTTCTCACATCTACAATTGCAAAGTCTACCGTTATTGTACCCACCCGCTTCTATGGTTCTTCCGCATCTTCCACAACGCCCCAGATCTGAACGCAAGTGACAACAAATTCAACAAATGTTAGAAAATTGATCGCGCCATTCAACAGACATAGTGCGCAAATGAACAAACTTACAATTACACTTTTGTCGTCAGATCCCGAAGCAAACATGTCTTCATTGCTCTCGTTACACGCAACCGTGTTGACAGTTCCATGATGCCCTTCTAGCTGAGCCAGTAATTTGCCACTTCTCCTCTCCCAAATGTAGACGAGGTGATCCTCAGATCCGCATAGCACTAGCATTTGGTTGTGCCCTCCAAAACATCCGCGAATCACATACTTTGTTTGTCGAAATCCTTTCAGCTTTCTTGAAATCTTTCTCTTCGAAATGTCCCAGATGTGAATCTCCGGGTCTTCAATTTCGGGGTCCTCAGTCGAAGTTGTGTTGACCAAAAGACAATTAGCGTCGTTGGAAAGAAACATAGACGTAATACCGACTGCTTCCTCCAGGAATGATATCTGCTGCTTCGTCGAAGTATCGAACAGCTGGATCATATTGTTTGAACAAGTCGCGATCAGTAGTTTGCCATCCTTGGATATGGTCAAGTCGTTCACATGTGCACTTGCTGGGTATGATGCCACATTCTCGCACCTATCCACGTTCCATTCTAGGATGTTCCTATCGTGCCCTCCCGATACAAATGCCTGTCCATGTGGCATCCAGGCACAGGCTGTTATTTGTTCAGTGTGCTTTTCAAACACACCTGTGCACTTACCCGTTCTGATGTCCCAAAGTCTTATTGAGCGATCATTCCCGCAGCTGAGAAGCTTCTTATCGTTTGGCGACCAACTGAGGAACCATATCATTTCCGAATGTCCTTTCAACTTGAACAAGGCTGCGTTTTTAATATCACATTCACCCTTCTGCAGCGCAAGGCACTTCCAAATGATGACTGTCGCATCTTTAGACGCTGACGCGAGGTATTCGCCCTTATGGGAAAATTGGACAAACCAAACCTCATCTGTGTGCCCCTCCAGACGGTGCAGAATTTCTCGCGGTACGCGGCTTTCGCAGTGTTCCATGTCTTCAAGTAGACTGACTTTTCTTTGACGGGTGTACGGGTACATAGTTTGTCGTTTCTGTAGTTCTATTGTTTGGCATAGCAAGTTTTCTAAGCGATTCTCTTGCAGCAATTGGTGAGATGGAAGATATTTGTGCAGTTTTTCTAGCACAGCAATACGCGATGCACCTCCAGTTCCCGGCCACTTGGCATGTTCCCGTACCTCTTCCGGGGTGCTACACATGCATAATAAGGGAAGCTTGTGAAGCAGCTTTGGCTCAGGACTGAAGCGGGTAAGGTCATTGCGAAGACATTGGAGTGCATCGGCAGTATGTCCAGCTTCGAGTAACTCGAGGAATTTTTGCTCGTAGAGAACAAACCTAGCAGCGCGCGCATCTGCATCTGATTTAAACACAGAGATGTGAGATAACACGTTCTCCAAGTCGTGCCACTTTCCCTGTAGGACGCATTCACGCAGACGACGAATCGGGAGACTCATAGCTTCCACACCAGCTTCTTCCTCGAGTGTTCGGGCGGACTTTGTGTATCCGAGCGCATCCACAGCTTGCACGATGATTCGAACCAGCTCGTGTCGGTCGAGGCCGCGCTCTGTGAGCTCGTCGCTCATCGAAACGTCGCATTGATTTTCATCGAGGTGGGTGCTCGGATGCGAGCCGTTGGTGTCGTGAGATCCATTGGCATAGTGACTGCCGTTTGACGCTGCGTTGGTACCATTCATGTTCGGGTGGCACGCCCGGGTGTCGAGTGCAACGCACGCACGCACGCTCGCTCGCTCGCACGCAAAATATCGAGAGTCGAGTAGAGGAAGGTCTGCTTTGGGCGTGTACCAGCGAGGAAGTAGCTAAATGAGTTGGGACATGAGACACACAGCGTTGTCGCGAGTGGAACCAGATGGCTGGAGGTGAGATGCACTACGCCAGCGCCATGCCCAACGAAATAGGTGTACAGTTCTTAGATGAGAAAGAGCCCATGCCAAGCAAATTGTACAGCATCTTCGAAAGTTTGCTCTTTTCCTTCCCTTGCAGCTCCGAACTACTGTAAGCTGGGTTTTAACTCATTACAGTAATTTTGGCGGGAAATCCACAGATCCGTGCATCGTCTTCACAACGCAGACATTCTGTAAATTCAGAGTGCTCCCAGCACCAGCACCCACCGTTGCTTATCAAGATGCCTGCCGCAGACTCTCAACCCGACGCCGCTCCCAGAGCGCCAGCTGTGGTGCCAGCTGGTGTCCTCGACCTGCCCGCCAAACTCAAATGGTACTATGCACGTATTTTCCCCGCTCCACTCTTTACTCGATGGCTACGCTACGGCTCCGACGAAACTTTGTCCCGACGAGAGATTTCCTTCACACTTCCAGGCGACATCTACATTCGTTGGAAATCATTCCCGAATCATGACTCGTTCATGGAAAACCTCAAACGCATGGTCCCGATCAAAATCGATATCGGTGCCATCTACAACTTCCCACCAGCGGACAAGAATTCAGTCCCCGCACAAATCACCCCAAAGGAGAAAGAACTCGTGTTCGATATTGACATGACCGATTACGAAGACGTCATCGGGGACCTGGCCGGCGGTTCCGAAGTGGAGCTCTGCGATCGAAACTGGCAGTTCATGTCGACAGCTGTGAAGGTCATTGACGCAGCCCTACGCGAGGATTTTGGCTTCACCTGCATCCTCTGGGTCTACTCTGGTCGTCGTGGTATCCATTGTTGGGTGGCGGATGAACGCGCGCGAAAGTTGACAAACGAACAGCGAGTGGCCATTGCCGACTACTTGCACATGAGGTTTGACGGGAAGGACAACGCGGGGAGACGCCAAATGGAAGTGACAATTCCGATGCATCCCGCACTTGCGCGCGCAAAATCTATCGCTTGCGAAGCCACCTTCAAGCAATTCATTCTGGAAGATCAGGGACTGCTCAGCACGGACGAGAGGGTTGAGGCTATGTTAAAATACGTGCCCAACAAAGCTGTGCGAGATGGCATATTTCAAAAGCTTTCGCCCGCGCTTTCTGCGGCCGAAAAGTGGGGCCGAATCGAGCGCGAGCTTCAGAAAGCCGGACGGACAGACTATCAATTACGCGCAACGGCAGACTATATTATTTTCACGCACACCTACCCGCGCCTCGATGTCAATGTCAGCAAGGAGATTAACCATCTTCTGAAAGCGCCGTTCTGCGTGCACCCGAAAACCGGAAGGGTTTGCGTCCCGTTCCGCGCGTCCGAGGTGGATAGTTTCAGGCCGGGTGAGCAGGCGCCTGAAGTCGCCACACTGCTTCAGGGAATGCAGGAGAAGGACGGGGTTATAGAAGGCTCTGGAGAAGCTTGGAGTAGAATGAAAGAGGCAGAACAAGTATTCGAAGAGTTTGTAGTTTTGGTTGAGCAGGAATGCCGCAAGAGGCATAAGGCGGAGCGGTTAGAACGACTGGACAAGAAGCAAGCGATGGAATTTTTGGGTGCATGACATTTTTGTTTACGGCAACAATTGACTGTGAAACAATTTCTTCCATTACACTTGCGTTTCGACGTTGGCGGCCAGCGATGGAGTTTGTGACGCACCGTTGTCCTAAACGTGGTCTAGGTCAACGTTTCCGTAGTAACACATACGTGGTTTTCATTGTTTCTTTAATACAGGTGTACATGTCTCAATCCTCCTCTCCATAACTTAATAAACCATGCCAAAATTGTCATTCCCCGCTGGTCTTCAAGGTCATCACATTATGTGTCACCCCAGAATCAGTGCTTCGCATTGGGCAAAACTCATAATGGCTATTCCTGATGTGGAAATCAGCCTTGCTGCCCGGTTGAGCACCCAGCGGCACACACCGATTGCACCACTTGCACGATAATAATAGACATTCCGGGTTGTGCTTCTTCACTTTCCAGTTGTACACAGTCATCGTCGTATACTGATCCCCACTGAAATCAAGCGGTAAATACAGATCATTGTCAATACCCTCCTTCATTCGTTGCACAACATTCAATTCCTTCATCATCTTCAGATTGCTCGTCAGACTTTCTGCAGAATAGAAGTTGCCGCTCCCTTCTAGCGTCCGAAATTCTTCAGGACAACTTTTACCAACCCATCCCGAAAGCAGTTTGTGACCCTCTCCCAAAATCAGAGTTCGTACTCTGTCAATCTCCTTTTGATACGACTCCCCAGTGTAGCAATCCCTCAAGTTCAATGTTATTTTCGCCCCTTCTGTAGATTCTAGCACATTTGGTTCACAAATATACCACCCTCGCATTGCACATTCCAGAGGGTCTATGAGGCCAAGCTCCAGGAATCCACTCCAGTTGGCGGGTTTGAACGTTCGCAGTCGTGCAAAAAAGTCCTCACTGCTAGTAGGAAGACATCTATTCGTTGAAAATGGCTTCTCGCCGGCAGTCAACGCGTCAGTTGTACGTTTGGCTGCTTTCAGTTCGTTCACAAGTTCAAGCAAGTGTGTATCACTCAACTGTCCTTGACTTACGGCCTCTTCAAGTTCCTTTTGTACTTTTGTCAAGTCGCCGCGAAGCGATGAAATCTGCTTGTTAGCTTTGTCCAACGTGGATATTGCTTCTTGCTTCTCATTCTGAGCCTGTTCAACTTTGTTCCGAAACTCTACCACCTCCTTTGCTGCCTCTTGGGCATGCCTACGGGCATCTTCTGTTGCGCGGTGTGCTTTCTGCAATTGTGCTCTAGATTCTTGCAGAGCCTTGTCAGTGTCTGGCGCGGATGGCTTGACATCTTCTTTATCTGCTTTACCCATCCCTTCTTTCTTGTGAATTGCACTCTGTGCTGAAGCTTCCATTGGGGTCTCCTTCTTTTGAGCTATACCACTAGAGCTCTTTAGATCTATTGAAGCTGGTTGAATAGAATCCTTCATCACGACATCAGCCTTACTTGAAATCTTTTTCACCCCACCATGTATTGCTGATGGTCCTGGAGTTTCCGGTTTTATACTGGAAACTTGCATGGGCTTTGTACCCGGTCCCTCCACAGTTTCTTTCAAGTTCGCACTTGGCTGTTGTGATTCCTGACCTCTCTGAGCCTTGAAGGCTGCTGATGTCTGCGCTAGGGACAAATTTCCCCGCCCCAATTCTTCTCGCAGACCACCGCTTTTCCCAGGTTCATTCGTGCCGGCTGCTTTTGCTGGTGGAGGAGTTAGGGCAAAGGTTACAGTTGCTGACTTTGCTTTTTTGGTTTTCTGAGTTCCAATACTGCCACTCACAGCAGACGACGGTCGCTTCGCCCCCTGTAGACCCGCTGTAGAAGATGGTAAACTGCTTGCTGAGACATTTTTAGCTTGGGCTTGATTCAAATTTGCGGTAGCTAACTCTTTCGGAGCCAAAGTCGCATCCTGACCAAGGGAAGAAGGATTTTTAGCATCCTTCGAGGGAGCCTTTGGGTCGTTTGGATCAGTGCTTGTGGAATTTGAACGGCTCGAAGAGCGCGCTTGTTTCTTCTTCTTCAATGCTGCCATCTTCTCAAGTAAGAGCTTCTTCTCCGCTGCAATCTTCGAAGTTTTCCGAATACCAGCTGGCTTTGCAGGAGCCTCTGAAGCTCCTCGAACTGATCCCATCGCTGGTTGATCGGTCGTAGTCGCAAGACTAGAAGTGCGGGGAGGGGCAGGAGAAGATTTCTTTCCTTGAGACCCCTCTGGCCCGTGAATATACTTCATACAAGAGTTATAGAAAGGCTGAAAGTCAGCTTGCGAAAGGTTTAGGAAATACTTGTCCAGCTCTATGGGCTTTCCTTGTTTTCCTTCACCGAGTTTTGTCACAGACATTGTGAATGGCCTGTTGGTGACTTTCTTAATCCTGATACGATCCTTTGACGAGAAGGACGACCACATCACTTTCGGGCCTTTCGAGTTCTCGTAGAACCTCATAACTGCACCGCTGTCAGAAGTCGTAACTGATATTGTGGAAGGATGCTCTCTTTTCCTCACTTTGTTATCGCTGGCTCTGGCTGACACTGACACGTTTGCGATTTCAGTGATAAGGATCTCCTGTGGAACATCTTTCACTTTGTGACCCTTGGTTTCAGCTTTCAATGGTTCTGAAGGAGGAATCACGCCCTGAGGCGTCGGCGTTACGACATCTTCTGCGTCTTTCAACTTTGGAGCTGATAGCTGCACCTTGGGCTCATTAGAGATAGTTTCAGGTTTTACAATTACATCCTTTGCAAGGACAGCTTCCATTGGAGTCGAAACTTTGCCTTTGCTATTTTCATCCTTAGGTGGTACCAGCGTTTCGTCAGATACTTGTTTCATCTCATCATCACTTTTCTCTTGAGCTTGAGACGTAGACAAGACAACAGGGGATGAAAAGCTTTTCCTCTCTGCTGATGGAATGAAAGGCGGTGCAGATGGACTCAGTGCAGAACTCTGGAAACTGGGAGGAGTCCTAAATGAGACAACCTTGCCCAGGTTCTGAATACCGATTCCAAACAATGGCGGTGTAATGTTAGATGATGACTGTTGCGCAGGCTTCGGGGCAAAGCTGGGAGTGGATAATCCAGCTTTGTTGACAGGGGTAGTGCTTGTTGCTGCTCCGCTACTGATTTCCATCCCAGATCCAGTCTCAGCAGGTGGTGATTTGGCTCCCTTTGTCTTGCCTTCAGTGGCACTTTCATCGGCGCTCTTCTTTTCTGCAACATTCGAGGCAACGTCTTTGGCTGGACTAAATGTGGGTTGTAGTTCAGCTGTAGTCATTTTCACGTCCACGTCTGGAACCTTGTCATTACCAGAGCCTGAAGTTTCAGTCGATGCGGGAATGATGCTTTTCGATGGTAAAATGGTTGACAGCTCGGGTTTATCAATTCCGATATCCATAGTGTCGGACGCGATGGCTGCAGAATTAGTGACCGGCGGTTGCGCCGCCAACTGTTGGTTTTCCGTTTGCATTTCATTACTGGGACTCGGCTTGTTTTCCTTTGATATTTCTGCTGGCTGTTCCTCCTGAACCTGCTTTTCCTCTGTGGGCTTACTCTCAAGGTTAACTGGCTTGTCAAGTTTTCCGTCATCCATATCAATGTCCTGATTCTTGGAGGGATCAGTTTCAGACTGTCCCTCTTTCTCCAGACTCTTCGGGGCTGCGACTTGGCTGGGTTCGATGGGGATACTGACAGGTGCTTTGTCAGGTTCAACAACGCTTTTGTCCTCCGGCTCGCTGCCCTTTACGGATAAAGAAGCATTTTGTTCTTGTCGAGTCGATTGAGTGCCTGGCGTTTCGGAAGGTGGCAGGATGTTACTAACCGGGGGAGGTTCTTGAGTTTTTTCAGGTTGAGTCTTAGGGGGTGATTGTACAATTGCAAAGGGTTCTTTGGGCGTAGTTGTTTGTTGTTCAGACTGTTCGAGGTCCTCCATGACAGTGTCTGGCTTTTTGGTAACCTCTGGTTGCACAATATCAGAATCGGACTGTTTAGCAATCGACGCATCCTCTGATTTTTCATCCACCCGCTGTTCGCTTGTGGATGGGATTGATGCAGGCACAGTTGGTTGTTCACGCATAACCGCATCGGTATTATCAGCAGTTTCTTTCTGCTCGCTCGATTTCTGCGCCTCAACAGCCACGTGCTCCATATTGTCATCAGCATCTTTCACAGCAGATGATTTCGGGCCGGCATCGACACCAGTAACTTTTTGCAACCCCTGTTTCTCCACAGGTGTCTGCACAACTGCCACAGAAGCGGCGGCTTGGGCAGTACCAGGTCCACTGGCCGGGGTGATATCGTGCATCGTATCTTCGTCAACATTTCGTGGAGTCTGATCCGACGCTTCGAGCTGTACCTGTTTCTGAGCGGGCTCGACCGCAGTTTGCGCTTCTGAGTTATCCCCTGTAGACGGCAGGGTTGCAGGTGTCGTAATGTCTGGTCGGTTAGCAGGTAGCATCTCAGATGGACCAGAAGATTCTTTTGCTAGTTTCGGTTCCGAGCTCTGAAGGTTAGTAGCAGCGGGAAACAATGACGGCACGTGAGGGTCTGTACGCGCCGATGTTTTTGCAGGGACAGGGGCAGATGTATCTTGCTCCAGCACATCTGTTTGTTTCCCAGTCGATTCAGTTGGTTTTTCTTTCACTGGCGATTCCTCAGTTGAAAGACTCGCTTTCGGTTCATTTGCAGACAAAATAGCACCGGCGACATGCGCTTGAATGTTTTGCTTCTCTGCAGCGTCTACTGCGATAGTTTCAGGTTGGTCGTCTTCCGGGCGCGGTAGATGACTCTGTTTCGCCTGCTCATCATCGTCAACGTCAGGAGAGTTGGATGAATCATCAGGCATTTCGTCGTCCTGATCGCTACTCTGTTCCAGGTCGATGACATCTGGATTTGGCTTTTGATCGTCCAATGTGTCTTCCTGCACATCATCGGGCTGCTCGTCATCATGATCGTCATCTATATCGTCGGCATCTTGCACGTAGTCTGTTTCGTGTGCTTCATCAGGTTCGGCATCGTCATCTTCGTCGTCGTCGTCATCATCATCTTCATCATCATCTTCCTCCTCAACGGGGTCTTCCTCCAGCTCTACTTGATGGGTATCTGGGGCGTTGACGATTGCGTCGGCGACGTTTTCAGGCGATGTGGTTTCGGGACTGTCTGTGAGGTCGATTGTCTCGGCGGGCTGTTCGACGGGGGAGGGTTCTGGGAAGAAGTCTTGCTGAAGGTCGGGATCGGGAGCGACTGTGAGTGAGCGGGCGGTCTTTTGCGGCTGGTGGAGTGGGTCGGGGGTTGGCGTCATGTTTGCTGGTGTCCGCGAGAGGAGGGTCACATTGTGACGGAGATGGGTTTGGTATAGTGAAGAGATGGGGTGGGAGGAAATTGAAAATTTGAGTTTTTTTTGAAACTAACACAAGCGTTGACTGTTATACGGTGGTGATCTATTAGGACAAAAAGTTGCGGAAAACGATGGTCTACATCATCTCGAGAGGGGTGAGCGGAGCTACGGAGAGGCGAACAAGAGTAGTTGAACGGGGCCAAGGTAACATGATGAATAGGTTACTGCAAGGTTTAATCTCAGTTTGGATAAAATGACATATTCCAACAGCAAAGGCGGCGAAGGGTCGAGCGAGTCTGGTATGTGCAAACCAGGGATGCTGGAACAGGTTGAGAAAATCAACAAACCAGTTACACGATTAGCAAAAGTAAAAACGAGTTACTCGTTGGACTGCTGCTCCGAAGAGTCTGTGGTTTGGGAGGGAGGAGTTGTCGTCGAAGTGGATTGGTGTTGATTTTGCGAGGGCGAGTTTGGTCGTGGCGCGATGTAATGATTTGGCGACACAACGGTGACAGTCTGCGGACTGGATTGGGGCGACGGCAACGGATCGTCATCGATGGGCGCTTCATGGGAGATGCGCACATGTGTCAACAAGTTTGATCGTTGCGAGAATGAGCGATTACAGTGCAAACAACGATGGTCCTTTCGTTTGTGATGAACCGACGCTCTATGGGTCTCCAAGTCGAAGCGTTGGACAAAGGACGCGGAGCATGCTGGCTGGTCGCATTTAAACGGGCGTCTTCCTTGATGAATCGTTCTCTACACGACGACGACGACGGCAGGGAGGGACGAGTGGTCAGCGAACGGAAATTGCGGGGCGGACGACGAGTCGAATTGGGGCGGGAACGTGGTGTATAATACATACCTCGTGTCGCAAAAGGTTGTGACGAAGACCGAAAACGGAGGGGCATTTGTCGCATTTGAACACGCCGCGTTTACGCTTGACGTGCACTTTCTGAATTTTACCAGCTCTGCGGTGGAATTCGTTTATCTCGGCGCTTCGGAGGGATTCGGCGGCGGCGAGCAGGACGTCCATGACGGGGGCGGATAGGAGTGGGTGGGAGGGTAGGTGGGGTCGACGAACACGGTCTAACAAGACGGTCTGGGGGGGCGGGCGCAGCGCAGTGGTGATGGCTGGCGCGTCTAGTCTTTTATCGCGGACGGGGCCAAATGAGTTGATGGCAGGACACGTGGTGTAAAAAAGTGCCGTGCAGAGGGCGAAATGGCAGGTGTAATGCTGGAACAATCGGATTCAACGCCGACGGCCGTGCAGTGCAGTGCGGAGCATTTCCCGCGCTTTCAACGTACGTGCATGGACGTGTATTAATTTGATACAGTGGCAGCTGCCGTTGCAACACTACAGCTGAGCTGTCCCGAATACAACACCGCCCGCCGCTGCTGCTATTGTGTGGCACAACTTGCGGCGTCGCGACGCGCCGCGCCGCGCCGCACCGCACCGCCAAATAATATCACGCTGCCGCCGATGTGTCCAATATGGAGTGGAGATCGCTGATCTGCCGTCACAGCAATGCACACTGTAAGTTGTTTATGAGCCCCTTGCCTTGTCAACAATTTCGACGCCGTTTCGCTCTACTCCTTGTCATCATTCCGCTACTACCACCTGCTTTTCCTACTCCATCCTTCTTCTTCCTCCTCCTACCCACCGCGCCCATTTCAAACTCCTCCGGCCGACTATCCGCCAGATTAATCAACCTCCTCCCCGCGAGTAGTCCGCGTCGTCCGACCCGTTTCGGCTCCCACGCCGCCCGACAAAACACGCATCGCAGCGCATCATCGTCCACTTCGCCCTGCCTCACCCGTTCGCGATGCGATTTCGCGTACCGCTCAAAACACTCGTGATGCAGCGCCTTACCACATCCATACAAACAATGCGCCAATTCATCCTCATGCTTCAGTTCGTCACAACACACCGGACACGTTTCATCCGTGTCCGGCATCCTCTTCTGCACACTCTCGCCACCCAACGCACCCGCACCCGCCACCGACGCAAACGCGCCCTGCAATTGCGACGACGCTCTGAAGCGCGCGTCCACCAGACCGGCATTGATAGCGCCCAGCGCCGTCGATAACCGTCCCTCCGCAATGCATTTGCGCTCCTCCAGGTCGTCCAGCTCCGCTTCGGAGAAACGCAGCACGCGTAGACAGATGAATAACATGTGTTTGCACACCGATTTGCGAATGATATGGTCCACACAATTGCATCGTAGACGCTCCTCTTCCTGCCCGCCGTATCCGACGAGCGACTGCGCGGCGGCCGATTGCGTCGCGCGCAGCGGAATCGTGACCGTGTACACGTTGCCCGACGCGCCCGTCATGAGGAAGGAGACGGACTGCGTTGTCGTTGGAAGCGTTTGTAGAAAGTACATGCGCTGGCTGTGCGCCTTTTCCAGACGGGAGAGCGGCATGATGAACGATGTCGAGAGATGGCGGTGAACGGTGGTCGGCGCGGAGATTGAATGGATGCACAGTCATTTTAGTTTACGCATCGCACAAATTGGCGCGCTTTTGCACGCATTACAGGAGTACAATATTGGCGCTACACGTGTCGGCATGGACATCCGAGCAGGCACGTCGCACGCGCAAATGATGCGAAGCGACACCAGGCATGACACGGCGCCGTATCGCGTTGCGTCGCGTTGCGTCGCATCGCATCGCACCGTCTCTGTGCAGTCGACATGCCAACCTGGAATTGATTTACGCCGCTCGTCGTCGTCGGTTACATATCGATGCCAAACTGCAGGTGCATCGCCTCTCGCTGCGACGCCTCGATCGCCACCAACAACGCGATTTCGTTGCTGCAACACGAGTCGACGACGCTGCAGGGTTGCTCGCTTCCGCCATGCCATGCAATGCCATGCAATGCAAAGCATGCCATGGCGTGGCACAGTACTAGTTGCCAAAACCAACAAGAAAAAACACAAACTTGAGACCAAACGAGTAATACTGCAGCCCCGGCTGAAATTTTTCCCCAATTCAACATCCATCATTCGACAACCCACTGTAAATCCTGTGCAGCAACCGCAGCTCGTTCCCGTCCGTCCACAGATAGATAGCACATCAACAATCGCCTGCGCAACGCATGCGTGCGCAATCCCGCCCGCCCATTCACCTCGCCACCAACAACTCCCGAGACACAATCCCAACCGAGCGCGCGCGCAATGTTTCATAAACCGGCATTTATCCCGACGCTGCGTCTCGCGCATCGCCCGCGTCTCCGACGCCGCACGACCATCTGCAGCGCCGATCGTCGCTACCATCTAGCCGACGGCGAAATCCCCGTCCGCTTCATCAACACCCCGTCTGGAAGCGATGTAGTCGCGGCTGCACGCCCCGGCGATCAGCTGTTGACTGTCTCCGATTCCGTCGGTGTCTGCATCCCACGCGCCTGTCGTTCCGGTCTATGCGGATCATGCACCTGTGATATTAAGGACCCTTCCTTTGAGGGTGGCGTGCAAACCGTGCGCGCATGCCAGACCAGCGTCGTTCTCCCGCCCGATTCGGCGGAACTCGTGGTGGACGTCGAGCGAATGAAACAGTTCAAGGGTCGTAGAAGTGATCCGATGGCCCGCTTTGAAAATTTAGATACAGATTATGTGGCTGGGGCTCCGCCCAGACAGAGGGGCTCCTCGATGGTTCAGGTTTCCTGTACTACATGCGCCAGTACCGGTTCTGTAGAGTGCTATAGTTGTGATGGAACTGGTTTGTTGCAAGTGGAAGAGGGTCCTTCATATGTTTGTCCGCTTTGTGCAGGTGCAAAGGTTCTTCGATGTGCAGATTGTCAGGGAAGTGGTGTTAGATTGGTTAAACGGTAACACTGTTTCTCGACATGCTAATAGAACTATACAATTCGTCTATGCACACCCGACTGCTCGAGTGGACACCGTCGCCGTTTTCAAATGCAACTCCTGTGCACATCAGCCCATACATCCATAAAAATCGCTGTGCAAAAGAGTGGTGCAATGTCATGGCGCATCTACAATATCATGTTCACACTCCGTTCGCCGCGAAAATTCGAAACACATTTCTCGCTTCTCAACCAGACGTAAAACACACACATCACTCTTCTCTCAACTTATAAACTTATATCCTCTCAAGGAAGCGCAGCAACAACCAATGCCATGCTCACACTAGTTCATAGTGCACCACATACTGCTTTCAGCATTGTCCTCATCATCGAATGGCGATGAAACACCAGACGTCAGTGCACTCCGAATGGCCAGAGACCGTCTCGTCTTTTCCATTTCATTCGGCTCTTTCAACGACAGACCGCGCCGTGCATACGACTGGAAAATGCTCGACATCCAACAGTCGGCGCCGTTCACATCCAAAGTTTCTGTTAAAGATCGCAGTAAACCCATCGTGCGCAAAATCATAAATAGATCCGGATTGAACTTTTTGATCCCGACGCGTTTCAGAGGACTGTCTTCCGAAAATGGATTGATCTCTACGTCGGGAGGGAGAGGCGCTGTGTCCAGCATACCATTCGCGTATACGGGTATCATTTGCATAAATTCTTCGTCAATGTCTTCGCGTCGAATATCCAATTCAATCCCGAGGTCACCAAATGTCTTCATGATGTACAGGTTGTTCTTCGTGCCCAGTGCCAGATAAAAGGCACACAACTTGCGTCTTAGATCTGATGGAATTTCTTTGGCTTGTCCAAAGTCAATCAAGGCCACTCGTTGGTCTCTTAATATGATTACTACGCCGATTGGATACCAATAGAAACGGGTCAGAATTGTGGCTGGCTAAAAGTAGCTCCCTCAATAGCAGGGGCCATAACGATTGCGAGGGGAAAATCCATACGTACAATTTCCAAGATGCGCTATGACCAAACAGAAACGGGTTGGTATCAAATCATAGAAACACGGTCAGCATACGCATGAGAAATTTCTCCGGCACATCAAAAAGATAAAACGTACGATCACAATGCGCTAGTCCATCACAAAGAAGCATTTGTCCATACGCCCGTCCAATCGCTTTGATAATTCGCTCCGGCTTTATACCCCACATATGCATGGCCACCGCATTGTCAGGTCGGCAGCCATCAATAAACGTCATCGTCAAGGCGCGTCTAAACACGTAACCGGGCAGAACCTTGGGAATGACCACATCAGTTATCCCGGCACGTTTCAAGTTTGCACGAATCGTGGTCATCATTTCGGCCTCGCGAAGAAAGTCAAACTCTGTCGGAATTTGCGTCTCAAATTCTTCCACAACAGCATTCATGTCGAAAAAGTTCATGTCATGCTTCTGCAAGAACTGTGCCAGTCGCTTGAGATTGAGCAAATCCATGGCGCACAACCGCTCCTGGTCGCGATATTGCGCCTTGAGAGCAATTGCAGTTCCGTCGGGTAGCTCACCTCGGTGAACTTGCGCAATTGTAGCAGACGCCAGCGGCATGGGGTCTATAGACGCGAATAACTGACTGGTACGGTTTATACCATAGGCTTCGCGAATTGTGGTCTCGATTTGCTCAAACGGCACCGGAGGCACACGGTCTTGCAGACGACGCAAGGATTCACACCATGCCATTGGGACGAGGTCACTTCGCGCGCCAAGAAACTGGCCGTCTTTCAAATAGAAGCCACGCATTTCAACGCAAAGATTGTACACCTTATCGGCGCCCCACTGATGTCGTTTGTTCCACTTTTTGGTGCGCACATCCGCGCGAGCTGCAACAGCCTTGAGCTGCAGCTGTGTGGACTTGTAACCGACATAAATGGGCAATACCTTCTTCCAGAACTGCAAGCTCCTTCTATGAGCGGGCGCAAAGATGCGCGATGCGAGACCGTACACCCACGTGCATAGCAGCGGGGACCCGAGGCGGCGGAGGAAACGCAGACCGGGTAGACCGGCTGTTGCGGCGGCAATCAAAAGTTGAAAAATCTGCCAGCGATGGTGCTCCTGGAGCAGCGAGTTGGATACGGCGAGTACACCGGTTTTGACGAGGAAAGACGGCACGGTTCGGACGATTTGCAGCGGGCGATGTATCCGCGCGCGCGGGAAGGCGAGCGCTATGATGTTTGGATACATCGATGCGGCGTGGACTGATGCAGATTGGCGCTTGAAGAGGCAATTTGCATCGTTTTTGTTGATGAACTTCCAAGTTTTATCGACTTGCGCTGCTTCTGTAGCTTGATTTTCTACATTTGAATTTGTTTAGTGGAATTATACACGGGCCAGCAATGAGCACAAATGCGCGTATCGTCCAGATGGCGATGAACGATTTGTCCGTTTCAGTAACAGGGACATCATGTGCTGGTGACGCAATTCTCGAGAGTTGGCAGGTAACTTGGATCGTTGGTCACCCGCAGATCTGTAACTACCGTCGACGTGATGGCGGCCGATATCCCAGCGGCACAGCTGCTCGACTTTTACAATCTCGTCGGGCAATTGAAGACCACCAAGCGAACGGGCTGGGTGTACAACCATGTGAAAGACCCCGAATCGGTCAGTGACCATATGTATCGAATGTCGTTGATATCTCTGACATTACCCGACGATCCGGTTCGCACGCAGCGTCTCATGCGCATGTCACTCGTGCACGACCTCGCAGAGGCGACTGTGGGCGACATTGCGCCTTCGGACGGCGTGTCGAAAGAGGAGAAGCGACGGCGAGAAATGGCTGCGATGGTCGACATCCGCGATCGTGTTCTGTGCGGCTCGGCCGTTGGACAGCAGTTGTTCGACCTGTGGCTGGAATATGATGACGGCGTTTCGGCGGATGCGCGACTCATGAAGGACATTGATAAATTTGAAATGATCGTGCAAGCAGACGAATATGAGCGTGCACAAGGCGTTGATTTGGAGGAATTCTTCCGTTCTACAGAGGGTATCTTCACGTCTGAAATCGTCCAGCAATTGGACAAGGCGCTGCGGGAACGGCGTGCCAACCGGATCAAATCTCAACAGTAGCGTGTGTTGCACAATATTGTCACTCGTGCATGGTGGCTGCGAGCGAAATTATGTGATGGTTTAAACGGGCTGTGCTATCATTGAAATCAAGAAGCAACCTATCTAACTGGGCATCTTCTCTATCCATGCCGGGTGCAAGTTGAGTGAGTAGTGTACTCTGCAATTGTTCTACGCGCGGAGCGTTGCGCGCCACTTGAGAGAGGTCGACGTCATCCATTTCTTTGACAAGACGCTGCATTTCATCGAGGAGAAGAATGGTTTCATCAACAGTCTGCTCGAGACTGGACGCTTGTGCGCGTCGTAAGCGTGCCGCAGATGGCAGACGTGGTGCGGCGTGAGAAAGCATAGTTACCGCGCGTTTGGCAGCGGCAATTTCATCTGGTACCTGTTGACGAAGCGAGGTCAAACATTGTTGAATGCTGGTTTGTATCGTTTCATTTTGCTTGCTGGCTGGTCGTATGCCGAGCTGATTCTCGATTGTTTGAATGCGCGACGATAGAACATACAGATCGGTGTTCATGTTGTGATGCAATCCATACGCGCGGCGATGGTTGTGGACGGATGTTGTTCGGGCGATGGTAAGGAACTGTAGTGAAGACGATTGTGGAGATTGAAAGTGTTTGAAAATATTTGAAATAAATGAATTCTTGCCACTGTATCATGACAGTACATGTCTAACGTCGGATGCGTTCGTTTTGCACAAGTACGAAGCGGTATGGGGTACCCCCCTCTCATCATGACTGAATGTCCGCTTTCTCCAGCGCTGCGAGTGGTCGCAGACCAAACAAATACCAATACAACTTGAAGCTCTTGATTTTCCGTTGCCGTGACATAGACGATGCGACAACTCGTATTGCATCTGCAAATTCCAACCCCAATCGTCAATTTGGCGTCAGTGACGAGCTGAGCTTTTGTTGACTATCCAAACACAAGTCGTTGATAAAGCTTGCACAGACAAACCATTCGCCAGTACACAATGATCTCACAACGCTTTATAATGGTGTTTCTATGCGCCGTTTGTGTCTGCATCAACTATGCAGATCGCGTCAACATGTCGGTTGCGATTATCTCAATTGCAGAAGACTATGATTATTCAATTGAGCAACAAGGAATCATCATGAGTTCCTTTTTCCTCGGTTACATCCCCATGCAGATAGGAGGCGCTGTGCTATGCCGACGATTCGGTGGCAAAGCTGTTTTAACGTATGGCGCATTGCTATGGAGTTTCTTCACAATTGTCACGCCATTAGCCTGTCAATTCGGATACACCATTCTACTGCTCTGCAGAGTTTGCATGGGACTCGCAGAAGGTGTTGCATTTCCCTCAGTGTACCACTTTCTCTCGACGTGGGTGCCGGCCAGTGAGCGCTCACGCTCGGTGTCCATATTGCTAACCGGCGTTCACGTGGGAACAACGGTCGCTTTGATCGTTTCACCGATTATTATCCGCGATTATTCGTGGCAATTTGTGTTCTACAGCTTTGGATCGGTGGGTGTGCTATGGATTTTGGTCTGGACACTCGTGGCGTACGATAAGGAAGAGAAGCAATCGACTGTGGGTGGTGGCGCGTCTGCCAAAGAAACTGGAGATAGCGGCAATGAAGGTGAAACTATCGAGCGTGAAGAGCTGCTCGAACCGAACGAACGAGACGTGGATTTCGAATCGCAACAAGTCGCAAACAGCGGCCAACTCGGGGGCGCTTTCGATCAGGTATTGTCTGGTACGGAGCGGAAGGCAATTTTGTTCATTGCGAAAAGCAAGAGTTGTATGGCGGTGTGCATGACGCAAGCATTATTTGGTTTGATTCATTACACGATTTTGAGTTGGCTACCGTCGTATTTCAGATACGTGTTCGGGACGGAGACGACGTCGCTTTCATTCACATTTGTGCCCTATTTTTGCATGGCGGTGAGCGCGAACATTGGTGGCTTGCTGGCTGACGGGTTGTTGAAACGTGGCTTTGCATTGACGCGGGTGCGAAAAATAATGACGGTCGTGGCGAATGTCGGGGCGGGGGTGATGTTGATTGTGTTCAGTCGGGCGGACAGCGTTGCATGGGCGGTGGGGAGTATTTCGTTGAGTTTGGCGTTGATGAGCTTGAATTGCGGCGGATTCGAGAGCTCGTATTTGGACATGGCGTCGCCGGGATTGTCGGGCATTTTCAAAGCGGTTGCCAACACATTGGGGTCGTTTGCGGGACTGATTGCGATACCATTTTCGACGGTGGTGCTGGGGGCGCTGGGCGGATCGTGGCGATTGATGTTTGGGAGTTTGTCGGTGTGGTTTGGGCTGATTGTGGGCGTGTTCAATGCATGGGGCTCGGCGGATAGAATACTAACAGAGGGTGCAATTGAGAGGAAATAGGTTGTAGTTTTAGTGGTGTTTACGGTTGTGGACCTAGTATGACTGTTAGTCACAAACACATATTAGTCAAAGGTGGAAAAACGGAGCATGCGAGAGGGCAATTAACACGGTCTAACTGCCAAATCCGTAGAGAGTGCGTCCCTGACGCTTGAGAGCGTAGACGACATCCATAGACACCACGGTCTTACGACGGGCATGCTCTGTGTATGTGACGGCATCACGGATGACTGATTCGAGGAAGACCTTGAGCACGTTGCGTGTCTCCTCGTAGATGAGCCCGGAGATACGTTTGACACCGCCACGACGTGCTAGACGACGAATGGCGGGCTTGGTAATACCTTGGATATTATCACGTAAAACTTTCCTATGACGCTTTGCGCCGCCCTTTCCGAGACCTGTGTCGGGGGTGGGATGGGGTGGGGTGGGACGGTCAGCAAATGGGACGGACGAGTGGATGGAGATGGCGGGGACAACTTACCCTTTCCGCCTTTACCACGGCCGGACATTGTGGGGGTTGAATCGGGGAGATGGAGGGGGAAAGATTGAGATGGTTTTAGGGGAAAAAAGATGGGGGGAAAATTGGTGTCAAGATGTGTGCACACAGCAACGGGACGGGACGGTAGGGGACGGTAGGGTCGTAGCGGAGTGCTTTTATGGACGCGTACAGTGTGCAAGTGGCGGCGAAGAAGACGAGAAAAATGGCGGAAAATAGCGGCAAATGACAAGTACTGTAGAAATGGTGGAAGTTTGAACAAGAAAGACGTGCGGGATTACAGTATCGACGCCAAAGGTTGCGATGCGACGAGATGGACGGCGTTACGAGACGATGATGCGATGGCGTCGATGCGGTCCGAGTCTCAGGAGAAGGGCCAATTTGGTTGCTTGCGCCGCGATAGCTGTGCCGATGCATTGTCGTGCACTGCAAGCCAACTTGGCTGGAGGCTGTGTCTTGACTGGTCATGCCGCTACACTACGCTGCGCTGCGCTGCACCGCGCCGCGCCGCGCCGCGCAGCATTGCTTTGCGTTGAGCGCTGTCGTTGGTTTGTCGCCCTCGCACATATACAGCGCCCATTGATTTGCATTGATAGCTCATCCTCGTTACCGCCTCGCATCGACGCATTATACTATTACGCTGTAATGCCAGCCATGACACGCTTCTTCCGATACCGCCATCATCTCGCGCCCCAAATCTCACCGCGATCATCTCACTTCATTTTGTCCTGTCCACCCACCATCTGCCAAGTGTACCGCGTCTTGTATGTCAACCACGCGCGCGTCCGCACCATCGTCACCAACTGTCGCGCCGCACCCGCGTCGTCATCATGCGAACCGTCATCTCGTCGGATGGACTCGCCATCACACTCGGACAATCCGCAGCCGAGAATCAGCATCTTTGCAAGCATGCAAAACAAAACGATCTCTGGTTTCATCTCGACAATCACCCGTCGCCGCACGCAATCCTCACCGTTGCCGCTTCCACCTCCCGCAAACGTTCCCCCGATATCTCCGCTTCCGTGCACGAATGCATGCAACTCGTCAAGTATTTCTCCAAATTGCGCGACGTCCCGCAAGCGACCGTCATCTACATACCCGCCAAATTCGTGTCCAAACACGGCGCCGAGGACAAACTCGGCGCCGTAACACTCACCAAATCGCCTGAAAAACGCTCCGTCGTAGCCGACCAACCGACCTTAACCGACCTACTGTCTCGAATCCAAATCCTCTGACACGTATACAGATGACCACGTGTCCACCGTTCATTTCGCGCCAATTTTCAATTAAATTTTATTCCAAACACACATAATCACAACGACTGCTTTCGCGCCAAACCATTCGGACCCAATACTCATACTATCTCCCACCCATCCATCCATCCATCCATCACCCCTCCCCCGCCACGCCTCGTCGCTCCACACCAACCGCCCTCCCAATGACCGAGCCCAACACCGACGCCCAGCCCACCCGCCGCATCCA
Source organism: Asparagopsis taxiformis (assembly GCA_030407315.1). Taxonomy (NCBI): domain Eukaryota; phylum Rhodophyta; class Florideophyceae; order Bonnemaisoniales; family Bonnemaisoniaceae; genus Asparagopsis; species Asparagopsis taxiformis. The sequence continues at coordinate 101,171 of JALQPE010002232.1, read as the reverse complement.
GCTGTTGGAGGCGCGTCTCAACCGCCATCAAAACCCGCCGTCAACCGAGCCGATCCCTCCGGCGCCAAGCACCCCGGAGGACGAAGTGCGATCCTTCTCGTCCGACCTGCCCGCCTCCCCAAAGCCAGCCAATCCGCGTCGTAAATACGCGCCGCCACCCGCGCCGCGTTCTCGATCACGCGACTCGATCACGCCCGCGCGACCGCGCCCGTCCACGACGCCGACCGCGCCGACGAAGAAACGTCGTCGCGGCGCGTCCCCCGCCACATCGCGTTCCCGTCGTGTGGACAGTTATTTCAAACCCGCCGATTCGCCGTCCAAACCGTTGCAACGTCCCGTCGCGACCAAACGCGCCCTCCAATTCGTCTCCCCCACCGCCGCCGTCGACGATCGCACGCCCTCCCCGCCCGACCCCGACGCGTACGCCAACTTCCGCGCGCTTGTGGACGCCCTCAGAGCGGAGAACGACCGCTTGAAACACGCCTCCAAGCTCTCGGACGATATCAAGGCCGAGAATGAGGACCTTCGCGCGCAGGTCGAAATTGAAATGCCAGAGCTGCAGGAACAGCTCGCGGAGAAGGAATCCAGATTTCAATCGCTCAGTGCGCAGAATAATGCCCTCGTGCAAGCGCTAAAGGTGAACGTCGTCGAGTTGGCGCGCATGCAGAGAGAGCATGCCCGTCGACGTGCGACAGTCGAGTCGGATCGGTTGGGTAAGTTGGTCGTGGAACGATCCGGTACTAGTTTGCAGGAGACGTGGCAGGAGGGCTTGCAGTGGAAGAGACTGGAACAGCAGTTGATGGCGATTCAGGAGGAACGCGAGTCGTTGGAGAAGAAGAGAAAGGATATGGCGAAGAAAAAGTTGTCGCATGAGAAGAGTGAACGTGGTAAGGATCAGGTGGATGTTATTACTGCGGCGGCGGCGACACAGGCTGAAATGCCGCCGCCGCCGAGTCCGTTGCCGACTTTGGATGTGCCGTTCGAGGACACACCTGCTTATGCAAACGAGCAGGAGGAAGTGTATCGTGTGAGACTGCAGTTGTTGAAGCGGGAGGAAACGAGTGTACATGAGCAGAGACAGAAACTGACGCGTGAGAGGGACATTTTGGTGAGGGAACTGCGACGACAGAATGATGAACGAAACTCGGCGTTCAGTGATTTCCCAGTGTTGAATGAACGGTATGTCGTGCTGAATCTGCTCGGTAGAGGTGGTTTCAGTGAAGTTTTCAAGGCATTCGATCTCAAGGAAGGTTGCTATGTTGCGTGCAAGATTCATCAGCTGGCGTCCAATTGGAGTGAGGAGAAGAAGCGCAACTTTATTCGACATGCCATGCGGGAATATGAGATTCACAAGTCGTTGAAGCATCCGCGAGTGGTTCAGCTGATTGATATCTTTGAAATTGATGAGAATACGTTTTGCACGGTGCTGGAATACTGCGCCGGAAGCGATCTGGATTCATATCTACGAACGCACAAGACGCTACCTGAAAAGGAAGCGAAATCTATCATGTCGCAGGTGTTCTCCGGTCTATTGTATTTGGCAGAACAGAAGCGTCGCATTATTCACTACGATCTGAAGCCTGGAAACATTCTACTGCACAAAGGGGAGGTTCAGATCACAGACTTTGGACTGTCTAAAATCATGAACGAGGGCGAAAGTACAGTGGATGGAATGGAGCTTACATCGCAGGGAGCCGGTACTATGTGGTATCTTCCACCCGAGTGTTTCGAGACGTCCACACAAGCACGAATCAACATGAAAGTGGACGTGTGGAGTGCGGGTGTAATCCTGTTTCAGATATTGTATGGACGCAAACCGTTTGGGCACGGACAATCGCAGGAGAAGATGTTCCGCGAAAAGACGGTGAACCACCAAGAACTGGAATTCCCGTCGAAACCGGCCGTTTCGGACACGGCGAAAGATTTTATGCGGAAATGCCTAACGAGACGGGCGGCGTCTCGACCAGATGTGCGACAGGTGCTACTTCATCCGTTTCTGCGAAAGAGATAGACGGTGCGCGCACGCGCGTCGGTGTGATCTATTTTCGGATGTGGTGGCGTTAGGTACACATTGTACACGTGGGGTATATGATGGCATGGCCGGCCCAATTGAAATATAAAATAAATAGCGACTGACAGTTGGATGGAGTTTTGAATTGAGCTGCTTGCGATGCAGGCGTCGAGTAGTAATGGTTGCGAAAGGGCGGAGCGCAGCGTCTCTTTGTCGATTTGAATATTGCGTGACTCGACGCGCGCCGAGACCTCGAATGTTTGTTTAGCGCAATGCGTACGGTCGGTTGAGCAGACAACGTCATCGAGCAAACTGCAGCTGGCACAGCTCGGTGACAACTGTGTGTGGTAAAACGGCACAACTCTCCACTTGGCGCGATACAATTGGCCATTCCCCTTACAGTCGCCGAAAATCAAAACAGAAACATCCTACCATTCGTGGCAGGCGCAACACACATGAGGCAACAACAAGCGCCGTGTTGCTTGCAGACCTGTCCAGCTGGTCGCGTCCAACCAGTAGCGACCGGTCGTCTTGAAGCAGACCATTACCTTTGCCTTGGCACAGCGTCTGCACCCGAGCGCGCGCCAACCCCTTCCGCCCGCCCGCCCGCTGTCAGCAGTGTGCATTCCCGCAGTTCAGCTCGCCAAATAATCAACCCACACCATCTTCCGTCCACAAACCGCCACTTCCATTTCCCGTGCACCCGCTCCCAGATGCCCGCGCGCGTCATGGACGTCTTCCCAGCTGCACTGCCGACCGATACCACATGGTCGCTCGGTCTCATGCTCGCGATGGCCGGCTACACCATGTGCGGCGCTGGAATGAATCTCATCAAATTATCCCACATCAAACGCGGCACCGGCAGTTCCGCGCTGCGCGACACCCCGTTCAACCGTCGTTCGTCCCCGATGCACGCGACCGCGCTCTGGTTCTGCGGCTACGGTGTCAACTCGGTCGGCGGACTACTCAACACTGCCGGCCTTCGATTCGCCGCGCAGAGTCTCATCGCCCCGCTCTCCAGCATGGCGTTGATTGCCAATGCGCTATGCGCGACCTATGTGCTCGGCGAGCGTCTGCTCTTCCGCGATGTGATACCCATGGCGTTGATCGCGGTGGGCAACATTGTCACCGTGGCGAGTGCTAATCACTCCGAACAGCGCGGATTGACCCTGCGCGAAATTTCACAGCTTTTCCACAGACCTAGTTTCAGGATTTATCTCGTGACCGTTATGGTCCTCTCCGCAGCGCTCATGCTCATGCGCGGACGACTGCGCGCGCGCATCCGTAAGAGCGGCGGTGATGAATTGGCGTCGCCGACTCTCGTCGCGTACGCTGGTCTGTGTCATGCCGCCGCTGCCGCGATGCTGTCGGTGAATACGGTGTTTTTGTCAAAGGCGAGTTTGTTGGCGCTGACAGATGGCCTGCATAATGCGTTCAAGCCGCAGTTTGTGGCGTTGATTTTGACGTGGCTGTCGTTGGTGACGTTTTGGATTTATACGTTGAATCGTTTGTTGGCGTCGCATGATATTCTGTTTATTGTGCCGGCCATCGAGGTGTTGTGGAGTTTGTGTTCGATGATTGGTGGCGGGATCTTTTTCGATGAGTATGCGGCGCTTACAAATAGGAGACGAATTTGCTTTGTAATCGGTGTAGTGATTAATCTAACTGGAGTGTTGGTGCTGTCGAAACGAGGCGAGAAGGGGAACAAGTTGGGCTGAGGTGTAGCATTCTTGGTGTAGCACAGCACTGCAGACAATGTAATCAAAGTTTTGTACAGTCTAATTATAACCGCGCTGCGACCGCACGTCGTGCTTAGTTTATGCAGTAGTAAAGTCAATTTACATGATGAGCTATGCACAACACGACGACTTGGACTCTGCCGAAGCATCGTCCAACACACTGATCGCATTACTAGACGCGCCGACCTTGACGCCGTGCCGCTCACTGGACAGGTCGAGATCGCCCGCCTTGACTTTTTGATATATTTGCGAAGCGGTCATCAAAAACGCTTCCTCTACATTGACATTATTCTTGGCACTAGTCTCCAGGAAGAGCAGACCGTGCTCCTTGGCGAAAGCCTCGCCGCTTTCGCGTGGCACCTCGCGACGATGCTCGAGATCGGCCTTGTTGCCGACCAGAATTATAGACATGTCAGTGTTGGAATGGGCGCGCGCGTCCTGCAACCACGACAGGATGTGGTCAAAGGTTTCCTTGCGAGTGATGTCATACACGAGTAGCGCGCCCGCAGCACCGCGATAGTAGCTGCGTGTGATGCTACGAAACGACTCCTGACCGGCCGTGTCCCATATCTGTAATTTGAGCTGCGTGTCCTCGACGGTGACAATGCGCGCGCCGAATTCCACGCCGATTGTGAGATCGTGGATGGGGGTGAATCTGCGGTCGGTGAATTGTCTGCGAGTGCACCAACGATGGAAACGTTAGCGATCGTGTCGATGGGAGGGGACAAGATTGGGTTGTCAAGGGTTGCACGCACTTACAAGAGGAGACAGCTTTTGCCGACGCCGGTGTCACCAATTATGATGTATTTGAAAAGAAAGGCATAGGAAGACATCTGCACTGGCGTTGCGGTTGGCGTTAACAAGTGTGCCCGGAATGATTCGGCGGTGTGAACGTTGACATTAGCGGGCAGATTAAGACTGGGTGTGAAAGAGAGCGAATGATCTACACTATTGTCATTGAACGTCGAGTGTGTGCGTGTCAGTTGAGGACGAGCGAGCACATGGAATTGGTTGTATTCTCAAATGATGCATCAAGTTGCACACCGAAACAACTTGCAGCACAATTCTGCCGAGTGTCTGTCTCGACTTGCGCTGCGTTTTCGCGCAGCTTTTTGCGATTGCTTACAGTCGACGCTTGCGCCGTGCCGATTGGATGATTTCAAATTACACTTAATTAATTACAAAAAGTAATTACCGTAACAGTCGCCTCTTATCTGGAATGTTCGAATACGAGCTAACAGTCGACGCGCGCATTATGGCCGCATTGCGCTCTGTTTTCCAGGACAGCCTGGCCAACACTCTGTAGGCCACAGCATGCACCGCACAGCCGAGTCGCAGACCACACCAGTCACTCGTTCGTTGCCAACTTCTTCGTCAAGCACGTCTCTCCTTCAGTGCCGTCACTCAGCAGCACGCGATTCCTTTGACACCAACATCGACAATTGCCCCCGCTCATTCGCAAACAACACCTCCTCCGTTTGCCCGCCCACCCGCTGCAACCATCCTCGTCACCCCCGTCTCCTCTATGTCCGTCTGACGCCCACCTGCCCCTGTGCTTCGAATTGGCGCCCAACGCCGCCTCCCTCTAACTCTCATTCGCGACGCTCCCCCTCCACGCACTGACCCACGCCCTCTCCACCCATCTCTCGCGCACCTCCGTTCCCACCATTCGCACCGGGCATGGCCGCCATCGCGATGACGACTCCACAGCTCGCTCTCGTCTCCACAGCCGAAAAGAGCCACTCCGCTTCGCCCAATTCCCTCCCGCACAACCTCGTGTGGTCCCCGCCGCAAGATGCTCTCTCCGGCCTCGTGGATCTTCTCAAGCAGTCCACCACCGGCCACTCATCCGTGCAGCACCACCTCTATGCACAATTGCAGCGTCGCGCCGCTGATCGCGATTTCAACAATTACTTAGTCTACATCTTAGCCCACGGCTTTGTGCACCAAAATTCTACCCAGCCCGATGTAGACGGTGTTCGCCGAGCAGCTGGGCTCTTACTCAAGAGTAATATTCGACTAATGTTTCACAATTTACACCCGCAAGTACAAGCTTATATCAGTGCCCAGCTTCTGACTGCCATAGGTGATAATTCGCAGCCCATCAGAGCTGTAGTATCTACGTGTATATCTGCTATCGTCGTCTCTAAGCGTGACATAGTGGCCTTTTCCGGATTAATAACAACACTCGTGCAATGCTTGGAATCTAATCGGTATACTTTCGTAGACGGAGCTCTCACCGTTCTTAGTCACCTTGCTGAGGATGCCCCAGATTTGCTGGCAGAAGATCCATCGCAGCCTCTAGATACTCTGCTCCCCAAGATTGTGGCCTTTTGTCGTCACGATTCTGACAGTGTACGAGCAACTGCTCTGCAGATCTTAAATCATCTTATTTTGGTCATGCCGCCAGCGCTACAAGCCAATGTAGATGTACTTTGTCAGACTCTGTTCAGTATAGCTGAGCATTCTTCATCACATGTGCGAAAAAGAGTTTGCACTGCGATCTGCTTACTTCTCGAAATGGCTCCTCTCGCCCTAGTTCCATATATGAACAGTGTAATTGAATATATGTTACGTTCTTCCGCTGATGACGATGAGCAAGTGGCTCGTGAGGCTTCGGAATTCTGGAATTCTTTCGCTGAAGCTAAGGGTGCAGTCGACATCCTCCGTCCATTTCTTCCGCGCATTGTCTCCGTACTATTGACAAACATGGTATACAGCCCGGAGGAACGCGCAGCACTTGACGCCGAAAATGTGCAAGATGACATGATCCATGAGGATATGCGACCTCGTTTCCACCAGCCTCGTTTTGTTTCCACGTCCGCCCCGCAGCCGCCCACAAACAGCTTCAGCTCTCACCAAGTGGAGCCGGTGCCATCCAGCAGTGATAACGGCTCTAGAAATGGCAGTGCGGACGGCAGCAGTAGCGCAAATGGCAGCAATCACCGTGCAGCTACTGATGATGATGATGACGACGACGAAACAGAGAGTGCCTCCTGGGATGACTACAAGGAAGACACTGAGTGGAACGTTAGGAAATGTTCGGCCGCCGCACTTGATGCCTTTTCTACACTGTTCGGTGAAGAACTTCTCGAAATTCTACTGCCAAAGCTGCAGGAGAAATTGACCGATAGTAATCGTTGGGAGCATAGAGAATGCGGCGTCCTAGCCCTCGGTGCTATTGCAGATGGATGTTACACCGGCATGTTGAGACACATGCACTCGATATTTGACTTTTTACTTCATTCCGCCTCAGATGTTCATTACATGGTACGCAGCATTTCCTGTTGGACGTTATCTAGGTATTCGAGATGGGTGATCAGTGAACGAGACGATTCTTCATGCAAGAAACTATTGCATGTACTGCTAGACCGTATTCTTGACCCAAATAAGGTTGTTCAGAAAGCTTCTTGTTCGGCGCTAGCAACTTTCCAGGAGAAGGCAGGAACAATGTTGTTATCCTATATCCCACACATTCTGAAGTCAATAACAGCTGCATTTGAGCAGTACCCGCAGAGTAGTATCATTTGTCTGTACGATGTTGTATGTGCTCTTGCCGATGCAGTGGGTAGTGAGCTCGCCACCCTGGATCATATGAATGTCCTAATGCCCCCTCTTACGGTGCGATGGAACTCTATTGCTGATACAGACCCGTCCATGCTACCTCTATTAGAGTGTTTGGGGTGTGTACTCCGTGCCATGGGCGGCCGATCGCAGCAGTTTGCTGAAAATATATTTGCCAGATGTGCGAATATTATCGATGTAGTCTATGCGTCCGAAGCCTCGGGGGAAAGGGAAGATATCCACTTAGAATTCTTAACTTGTACATTGGATTTGATGTGTGGTCTCTCTGAAGCTCTTGGAGCTAGTGTAGATCCATATGTTGCAAAAAGTGGTAATGGCTCAAAACCGTTATTACCTCTACTCTTCGTCGCCATGAAAGATGGTCGCCAAGAGGTACGTCAAAGTGCGTTTGCACTGTTAGGTGAATTTGCGCGAGCTCGAATACCTTCATTAATCCCAGCACTACCTGAATACGTGCGATGTGGTGTGGATGCATTGAATCCCGAGTACATGTCAGTGTCGAACAACGCAACGTGGGCACTCGGTGAGCTAATCATGATGGCTGGTTTCTTGCCTCCCAATGTGCCGGTGGATCGGGAAACAATACAACGAACACTCATGGAGGGAGCACTTGAATCTTTGATTCGAGTCGTCAATATTTCACAGTTGAACAGAAGTCTGGTTGAAAATTCGGCAATTACGCTCGGTCGAATGGGACTCGTTATGCCCGAAGCTATGGCTCCCCGTCTGGAGCTCTTCGCTGAAGCAGTATTTTCAGCTCTACGCAACATTCGGGATGATATCGAAAAGGAGCAAGCTTTCCATGGCATGAACTGCATGGTGAAGCAGAATCCCAGAGCAATCATTCCATGCTTTGTATTTTATGCGGATGCAATCGCCAGCTGGTTTCATTGCACTCCAGAGCTTGAAATGGACTTTGCATCTATTCTCACTGGTTTCAAGACTACGCTCGGAGACCATTGGTACTCTTTGTTCAACTCGTTCCCAGTTGCAACACAAAGTGTACTTAAAGATCGCTTCAGATTATAGAGTGACTGATATGTATGTATATCATGGTCGAAATGGGGGTGTGTCAATATGGAACTACCCAGTCAAGAACAGAGCTAGGGTACCAGAGGCTGTATGTTAGACTACATGATGTAGCAAGGGGCTGGTATGCACGAGCCTTGGACGTGCACAGGGCAGTAGAGAACGTGGTAGGTAGGTTGTATAGAAACGGCGTGGAAACTGGGAATGAATTTTGTACAGAGGTGGACATGGAGGAACTTGTGATTCACGGGAGAGTTTATCGAGTAGAACAGGTATGCCATTTAGGTGTCATCTGCAAAATGTCTGTATCACGAGGTCAACAAGACTCAACTAAACGCACTCGACGTTCCCGCAACAAAACTGGCATCCAAGAAGTTGTCACAAGATATCAGGACACCAAGTTGTGTATCCATCTGTACAGAAGACTTGAAAATAGAATAACAGAGATCGAGCAAACTCACTCGTGTCTACAAACGTACTCGTTTGGAAGGTGCTGTAGTGCAGTTTACGGATCTACCGAAACGTTCTTTTGCTCTGCTCTACTTGGCAGGCTTGGCCTAATTAAAAAGTAAAGAGCTACGCCTAACCCTGGTGCCAGCATAATAAGTAAAGCTGTTAATATAGATTCAACGGCCTCGTTTTGTTTGAACCATCCCCGTCTGGTCATATCTTCAGTTAACGGACCCCATATCACAGTCGATAATACGATTGAATCGATTAGAGAGAGACAAACCCCTCTGTCAGTAGTTACCAAGCGGGCTAGCTCCTGCTGCGAGGCGAAGAACATAACATTGTGCAACTCCTCACTGCCCGGTGTGAACATACCAAAGGCAAAGGCATAGCACCACAGGGCGAAGAGCGCGTTACCGATTAGGAAAATTGGGTTTTCCAAAATTCGACTGAGCACACCATGCTCGGCCACCTCTTCTTTGGAGATTTGTGGAACGTATTCGCGTCCTATGAGGTATGGACCAAGGGCTCCAAAGCCAAGAAACAAGCCTGCAGCTGAGAATAATCTCGTGGACAATCGCGTCTGTCGTGGTGCACCGGGAGTGAGCAGCACTGCGTAATTTGTTGCAATTACGCCCAAAAGATTGAAGAGCGCAAAGAATAGATCGTTGACTTGTTCTTGGGCGGATGGATTGAATATCATGCCGATTTGTCCGAGATCGGAGAATGAACCAGGTGCGAACAGGAATCCGTAAAGTATTAATGCGATGTAAAGGGCACCAAGTGCATAGCGGTTGTATTTCACCTTTTCAAAGTTATTTGATGTCTGTTCAGCGCTCTTCGCTGATGTTTGTGGAAGCTTAGTGTCTGGTAATTTCATGTGTATGGTTGCTGAACGAAGAGGTGAAACACATCGTGCTCGAAAAGTTGGGCGACTGAATGTCAGTGGTTGGACAAACGCTCCCTTTTGTGAAAAGATTGCATTTGTTGTAGCAGATAGAAAAGCAACGCTTGCTTCATTACGTGAATTCATTTTATCGTGATACGAATATGTCATGAGAAGAAAGATGTTGGACGTGGTTTGAGATTGGAGAATGGCGTATACTTGGCGTCTGCTTCGCCAAAATCAGCATCGCCCCACAGGAACGACAGATAAAGGCAGATCTCCCATATTATCTGTCTCATACCTCTGAAGCAATTACTTTTTAAACAATAAATTAATCGCAAAAGAAATTACCCTAATTTGTTATTGCAACTCTGTTCCCGTCGGCGCCCACCCAGGCGCTGTGAAGTAATTTTTTGATGACTCAATTGTCATAGCATCGAACATCACCAATTCCTGGCATCAACGCTGCCTCGATCCGACGATAACCTCTCTTTCGATTGCAATCTTAACCAGACATGGGTCGCGTTATTCGTGGGCAGCGTAAGGGAGCGGGTGGCATTTTCAAGTCACATACCTCCAAGCGGAAAGGAGCTGCCAAACTGCGCGCATTGGATTTCTCGGAGCGTCATGGATACGTTCGGGGCGTTGTGAAGGACATCATTCATGATCCCGGTCGTGGTGCGCCGCTTGCAAAGGTTGTCTTCCGCGATCGCATTCGATACCAGAAGAACACGGAACTTTTCGTCGCCGCAGAGGGCATGTACACTGGCCAGTTTCTCTATTGTGGTCGCAAGGCCAATTTGACCATTGGCAATATCATGCCGCTCTCTGAGATGCCCGAGGGTACTATTGTCTGCAACGTCGAGGCAAAGAAGGGCGATCGTGGAAAACTTGCGCGTGCGTCCGGTGACTATGTCACTGTTATTGGACATCTAGAGGGAAACAAGACCCGTATTCGTCTGCCGTCAGGTTCGCGAAAGATTGTTCCCAACACATGCCGTGCCATGGTTGGTATTGTCGCGGGTGGTGGTCGTACCGACAAGCCGCTTCTCAAGGCTGGTGCTGCCTACCACAAGTATCGTGTGAAGAGAAACTCATGGCCTAAGGTCAGAGGTATGTTGTGTATTATTGTTTTCCTGGTGCAGTTTGTTTCGTCGATGGCGGTTACTGACTCTTGATCTGTTTGTTTTCTGTTTGCAGGTGTGGCTATGAATCCTGTCGAGCATCCTCATGGTGGTGGTAACCATCAGCACGTGGGTCATCCGACCACAGTTCGACGTGATGCTCCAGCTGGAAAGAAAGTTGGTCTCATTGCTGCACGTCGTACCGGTCGTATCCGTGGTGGAAAGCCCAGCAAGGATTAAACTTGATCTGCGACACAAGCAATTGGGTGCTTCTGGTTATAGCATGGGTATTCTCGTCCTATCTTTGCAACTGGCCGTATTGGTGTTGTCCAGAATTTTGGAGCTTTGTAGTGCAGATAGTTTCATTGTGGATGGTGATCCTGTGCTTGGAAATGTGTAAAATCCAACTAATCCAAATCGCGGCTACATGACGGCCAAACTGGACTCCTATTTTAGCAAACGTTAATAATGGAATAGTTTCGTTGACAAATACAATGTACATTGCCTGTCGCAAGTAACAGTTTACTAGGCTTCAGATTTCGGCGGTGCCAGCACACCCGCAGTCTTCAGCAACGCCTCCAACTCCTTGTCGCTGAGCTGGTGGTGAGTGACCTTGCCGTCCTTCTCACTCACAGTCGAGATCTCGAGCTTGTCGGCTGATAACGTGGCGCTGTCCATTGTCTTGGTAAGGACCTTGATGGCGAGACCGAGAGCATCCTTCAAGGACAGATCCTCCTTGTAATCACTCTTCAGAATACTGCTCGCTGCATTCGAATTGGCACCAATTGAAGTCGCCTTCCAGCCCCCATAATTTCCACTGGGATCACTCTGGTACAGCTGGAAGCCATAATGGCGATCCCAGCCCGCAAGCAAAAAACTCACACCAAATGGACGCAAACCACCAAACTGTGTGTACGTCTGCTTGGTATCACAAATGAGCTGAACCAAATATTCGACAGGCACCGGCTCCTGGTAAGAGAATGAATAACGCTGAGAAGAAAGACGCGCTTGGTTGATGAGAATATTGGCATCAGATGTGATACCAGCAACAGCGCACATGACGTGTCCGTCTATCTTGTACATTTTCTCTGATCGCTTGCCGGTATCCAACAGCTTGGAAGCTGTCTTTTTCTCAGCTGCTAAGACCACGCCCTCTTTCGACATTACGCCCACCGCTGCTCCAGCATGGCCGATCGCCTCCATGGCGTACTCGACCTGAAAGAGACGGCCTTCCGGAGAGAATGTTCTGTGTGAAGCAAAGCGTTTGGGATTTGATCAATGTCAGCAATGCGATATTTGCTGCAGATAAAGTGTTAGTTTGGCATGACGTACGTTGTTCTAGAATCATAGCGCCGACCTGCCATAGTGTGCTTGTGTTAATCGCTGCTCAACTCGACGGAATTGGGGCTGCTTGCTGTCGAATTAAGTTGGGCACAAACTGAACGAGCGGTAGATTGATCTCGATATGTCGCGCGTATTGTTCGAAAAGGGTCGATCCCGACCAAATCACTGGAGGAAGTAGAGAGAGGCTGGTGCGAGGGACCAATTGGTAAGAAGAGGTGTCGATGGCTGGAAAGAATGATTACGAGCTGGAAAGGCAGGAACAATGCTGGAAAGCTCAACAATTTCTCGGACAGCTTGTCTTTCCATATGTGCTATGATCGTCAATCATTCGTCCAATAGCATTAAACTTTTCAAATCGTCATTATGTCATTTGCTCCGTAGAGTAAATCTTGAGAGCGAAAAAGAAATGCCGGCGAACATGTATCGTCTAAAATGAACGAGCCAAGAGAGAGTACGGCTGCCAGTGCGCCACCAGTTTTTGCAAAGCGAAAGGGCCCTTCGAAGCGACGGGTGCGCGGAACAACACAAACTGTCCAAGTCCCTATCCAAAATGTGCCGTCTGAATCCAAACAAACACATGAACCGGCTCTCAACACCGAACAGACCACTACGAATGTTCTCACGTCCCAGAACCATCTCTCGCAAATGCGGGTCGTAAAGCGTCCACGCGCTTCCCGCAGGCGAATTCGTGCACAGGGTGAAGTTCCTGGCTACACAGGTCCATTTTCCATGGACTATGATGAAGCTGAAGCTAAAGAAGCAAAGATTGAAACAGCAACAGATTACTCTGCGGAAGGACTTCGAAAGTTGCGTTTACAGTCTTTGTCACAAGCCCCAACACCAGCACAGAAAGGCGCCAATTCAGAATCACATGAAATGGTATCGCCGCCGACAGACGCTTCTGCAATACCAGTACCCGATCTACCACCACCTCCTGCGCCATCGAAACAACACTCGCAAAAACCTCCGCCTCAAAACCGAACAACAAAGCCTGTCCCAACCGCACGAGCTGACCCGTTCTCGGCGGAATGGCGCGGCGAGCAACACGACACTCGCTTCGACACAGCGTTTGTGTCAGATATGATGGACACGGAGGAGACCTCTTTCATTCCGCTATCCGCCCGTGAGACGCAACACGCGTCGATCGATCCGACAGAGGAGGATGATTTGGCGTGGGAGGAGCGCCAATTGCGCCGTGCCGGACATGAGACGCGCGTGCAAACAGCAGATGAGGAGGACTCTGCGGAGAAGATGCGCTGGGGGCGCGAAATTATTCGAGATGAAGAGGAGACCGTTGCAAGTGTTGGTGCGAAAATGAGGGCTGTGAAGAGGTGCGGTGAGTTTCTAGCAGAAGCTACGCTGGAATCGGATGCTAAGCTGAAGCTGGCTGCGGAGAAAATACAAAGAGCGAAGGACGCAGAGAAGAAGGCGTTACAGAAGGTTGCGTCTGCGGAGGTTGAGATCGAGCGTGACACGGAGCGATTACAGTTTTATGAGGAGATAACAAATGTTGTGCAGATTATGTCGGATGAATTAAACGTCGCGTGGACGTCGGCTGTGATCAGACGGAAAGATGTACTGGGTGCGTTGCACGAGAAAGCGCTGCAGACTGCGAAGGAAATGGAGGCATCTGTGGATGAATTTGGTCGTTTCCGACCGGCTGTTTTTGACAGATCGCCTACACCGTCGCCTCCGGCCTCCCCGGGAATAAGAGGTGATTCGGGTGCAGACGAGGCGGGTGCGACTGTGGAGAAGATTATCGAACGGTTTTCAGCGTGGAAACGGAAATTACCAGGGGAATATGCCGCTTCGAAGGCTGATATTGCGCTGGGAAGGCTCGTAGGTCTTTGGCATTTTGTACATGAGGGTGAGGAGGACAGGCAATTGGAGTGGGTGTCGCGATTACCCGAGGAATCGCGAGCGGCTGCATTGCTCAGTTCGAGAATGTCGGAAATTTTGGCCGCAGAAGTTGCGGCGCGGTGGCAACCGCGATCTGATGCTTCTTGTGACAAGTTTGGTGGACGCGCTAAGAGAGTTTTAGATTGTTTGATTGGTGGTGGGTTTGACATGGATGGCAAGCAACAAGTTGAACGGATTGGCAAGGCATTTGAAGAACGATTATTGCTGGAGACGCGATCTGTGTTGGAGAGCAAGGGGGATTTGGGGAGAGTAGTGGTATGGTACTTGAGAGTGTTTTGCGCTGTGTCGTGGGTGGACGGCGTGTAGCTAAAGTTTTGAAACGGGACGTTGGGGTGCAATCAGCTGTTATGATGGGGAAAAGGTATTGGAGCGGACTGGACGGTGAGTCGAGAGACAAGCACAGGGAAGTATACGAAAGATTGGAAAAAGAAGATAGTGAAGGAGATGCAGCGGAGATTGTCGGCAGCTCTGGACAGTAGTCGCAGTCGGAAGATCAAATAGAAAAATGGTATGATCAGTCAGCAATCACCAAACCAAGTTGTTTTATTGGAAAAAAACTGGCGCATTATTTCACGTGTTGACCTCTACTTCGGTCAGCCTACCAACGTAGTCGAACATTTTCCGTTTCCGCATCATGCACCGCGCCATCTTCCACCCATGAGCCAGCGCGCTGGCTGCGTCCCATCGGTGTGAAAACGTCGCCAACCATCATGCAGCAGTCCCACATTTCCCATCGCTCCCTCGCCCACTCGCAATACAATCTCGGTCTGTGCTACGAGCACGGACGCGGCACCGAAGTCAACATGAAAAAAGCCGCTGGCCAATACCAGACCGCGACAGATCTCGGCCATGTCTCCGCCATGCGTTCCTTGGCCGCTCTCTATCTCGCCGGCCGAGGCGTCGCAAAGGATCCGACCCGCGCCGCGATCCTGCTCGGACGCGCCACTGATGCCGGCTGTGCAGCCGCACAGGGCCAGCTTGCCGAGTGCTTTCGCTTCGGACTGGGCGTCGACAAAAACCCCGTCAAAGCCGTTGAGCTTCTACGCGCGGCCATTCAAAACGGCCATCATGATTCATACCTCGCGCTTGCTGATTGCTATTTTGATGGCGCTGGAGTCGCCTGTGATCTGGCAGAAGCTGTTAGATTGTATCATCAAGCTGCCGAGTTTCGTAATGCAAAGGCGCTTGTTAAACTTGGAAATTGTAACGCTAGTGGTGTCGGTGTTGCTGAAAAGGATCCTGTCGCTGCTTTCAAATTTTATAAACAAGCGGCGGATGCTAATGAACCAACTGCGTTTATGCCTGTAGCAGCCGCATACCATTCTGGAAAGGGAGTTGCGCAGTCGGAATCACATGCGTTTCAGTGGTATCTTCGAGCATTGCAGACCAATTTGTTTCCAGAGGCTATGCATCATGTTGCAAATTTTTACCTTCAGGGACGCGTCGTTCCAAAGAATCCCGAAAAGGCCTTTCAATTGTACAAAAGAGCAGTAGACGCTGGTCTTACCCGTTCGAAGACATCGCTTGCCAGCTGCTATCTGTATGGCATTGGGGTCTCCGTTGACATGAGGCGCGCCGTTTCTCTGTATATTGCTGCTAGTGATGAGTACGACTACGATGCATTTATCGGTCTTGCACAATGTTATCTCGACGGGAAGGGTGTGGAAAAAGATACCAGTAAGGGCCTCTACTTGCTTGAGAGGGCTGATAACGCCGGAAGGGTCGAAGCCACCCATATTCTTGGTACTCGTCACTTTTATGGCAAGGCCATGGAAAAGAATCACACATATGCTGTCAATTATTTTAGAAAGGCTTCCGATGCCGGTTTCGCAGAATCACAGTACGCTCTCGGCAACTGCTACTTTTTCGGCTTGGGAACTCCATGTGATTACGTGAAGGCTGTTGAACAGTTTCAGAAAGCCTCTGACAATGGTTGCATTAAGGGAACTGTCCTGCTGGGCCATTGCTGCATGAAGGGCACAGGAATTGCAGAGGACTGCAAAAGAGCATGCGAATTGTACGGAAAAGCTGCGGCTGCTGGCAGCGAAGAAGCGCAACTAAGTCTTGCACACTGCTATATCTTGGGCAAAGGCTGTCGTCAGAACTATGCACAGGCTCGTAACCTTTTGCTCGAACTCTCTGAAGCCGACAACTTGGTTGCCACAAGACATCTTGCGTGGTTTTACAGCATCGGAAAGGGTGTGCAGCAAAACCATGCCCGAGCGGCTGAGCTGTATCAAAAAGCAGCAAACGATGGTGATCCAGTCTCGATGCGATCTTTGGCGACATTTTACCGTACCGGCAAAGGCGTGCAGATAGACTTGCAGAAAGCGGCGGCTCTATATCTCAAAGCAGCCGAGGCTGGAGACAAGCCAGCTCTAGTGAATCTAGCGAGATGTTACGAGCATGGCGTCGGTGTGAAGAAAAGCATTGACTTAGCAATAGCACATTATGAGGCTGCGTATCAGAACGGTAACGAAGATGTGCTCAATAACTTGAGAAGCTGTTATACGCGTATGAATGCAAACATCAAGACTGCCGAGAAGGAGTTCAAGTTTTTGCACTCGCTATTAGATCGAGGCGATAGAGGTGTGATGCGGCGCCTGGCATGGATGTATTACACTGGTCGGGGCGTTGCACGGGATTTTTCAAAAGCAGTATCCCTACTAACAAGTCTACTAAAAAGCTGTGAATCCAAGTCTGCGAAGGCGCTGCTTGGTGTTTGCTACCTGCGTGGGCACGGTGTGGAAAGAAATGTAGAGAGAGCGCTGGAAATTTTGAACAGTGCGATATCTATGGGTAGCTCTTCAGCGATGGTAATCCTCGGAAAGTATTGGATGAAGGGACAGAGCGGAAAAAGGAACGTTCCTAAAGCGATATGTCTGTTTTCTGAAGCGGCCAACAAGGGATCAGGGAGGGCCCAGGCGCTGCTGGGATATTGTGCATACAGGGGATATTCGCACGAAGGCGTGAATAGTAAGGGAAGTTATGAATTGGCTGTACATTATTTCAAACAGGGTGGAAACGATCCGGTCGCATTGTATTTGCTTGGATACTGTTATCTGAAGGGACGAGGAGTGGAGGCATCAGAAGAAAAAGCGTATGAGCTGTTTACAGCAGCTGCAGACTTGGGGTATGCACGAGGACAAGCGACACTGGCGCTGAGATATGAACGACAGAACATCTTGCAGGCGTTTTGCTTTTTCCAGTGTGCAGTTGTTCGGCTGAACGGCATGAGACGAGCAAAGTGCATGTACAATTTTGCGGTATTTCTGCAGAAGCACAAGAACGCTATTCTGACGTTGTCGTTGATGTGTTCCAATGATGTCGACAAACGCATCCATGAGTTGCTTAGCGAGTCGAGTCTGGAAGGATGTTTGGAAGCCACAAACGACGTTGCAGTTTGGGAAGAATTCAAACGACCATTGGGGAAACAAGAGGGGTGCTTCAAGAAACTTTTAGAAGCTGCGGAAATGGGCGTTGCGACAGCAATGACCAACGTCGGGTTGTGTTATGAACTTGCCATCGGAACTGAGAAGAATATAATGATTGCGAAGCATTATTATGAACGTGCAGTGAAGCATTTGCATCACATAGCGGCGAACAATCTAGCTCTGTTGTTGATGAAGGAGGACATGTTTGATCGAGCACGGGAATTGCTAGATATGGCGATTGAAAAGGATGATGCATGTGCGTTGGTAAATCTGGGGTCGATGTACGAGATTGGAAAGGGGGGCATTGAGAAGAATGCCAAGGCAGCATTTGAAAAGTATCGACAAGCGGCGGAACGCGGTAATGCTGCTGGCTGCTTCAACGTCGCGGCGTGCCATGAGGCGCAAATCGGAGCAACGTATGACGCGTTGTTGGCACAGAAATACTATCGCGAGGCGGCGAACAAAGGGCATATCGAGGCCAGGGAACGGCTCAAGTTGTATTCGATGGAATAGTTGTCGCGTGCAGTGCCGTTGTATCTGTAAAGACACAACGAGTGGGAGAGCACATGCCCAATCAAAGAGCGCAAAACACCACAAGATCATTGTTTGTCTGTACGCTCTCGACGTCATGGATATCGATAATTCTTTCCCCTCACCAGTGAAGCTCGCCATGTACCAAACGACAGTTGCCGATCCGGCCGCCCGCGCTGCGCCGTACACCAATTCAAAGTGCGCCATTCTCGATATGTATTCCAACGACGGCAGCGCACTCCTACTCTCCCCACTGAGCATGTCCAACTGCACGCATACGCTTATATCCGTCTTTGATCTTCAGTATTTGCACCATGCCTAGCTACATATCGTGTTTCAATAAGTGCTCGGTCGCATCCAAGCCCAAATCGAAATCGTGCTGTAGTAAGTGCACAGAGAAGGCCAAATCAGTATCGTGCTGTCGTCATCACAAGTGTTCTGAACAGCCGAAATCGTGCTGCAACAAATCCAAGTCCATAGTTTCCGTGGCGCCCTGCCAGCCGAAGCAGCACGCCATGCATCACAAGGACCACGTCATATCGTGCGTCCAAGCTGCTAAGGGGAAATGCTGCAAATACAAGAAGACAACATGCCGCGACGACTGCAAGCGTGTGGGTTGTCAGAAGACGCAAACGGACGTTAAAGTTTCTGTATGCACGAATGGCAAATGTACAAAGTCGCACAAGAAAGTAACCAGCGAGGCAACGGCTGCATCATTCCCATTTAACGGTGCACCAACTTCAGATGATTACTATGGTTGCTGTTGCAAAATTGGAATCTGCACCCCGGGTCGTCTGGGAGGCAAGTGCTCTCGAGGATGCTCGTGCAGTACGACATTGACGACGACGACGTCAACAACAACATCAACGCCCGGCATCGCTGCATCCGCTCATCATACGCATGCGGCTGTTTCCAGTCACCACACACCTTTGCAGCACGTTGCAAGCGTGGCCGGTGCGGCTAATGAAAACAGTGTCGTGGATACATCGGAAGCGTCCATTATGGATTTCACCGAAAACAAGGGGAGGAATAACTGCGCTAAATCCACAGCCGGTTCCAAATGTGCCAAGACTTGTTGTAATATTCAAGTCAACACCCCGACGTGCATTGGTAATCCGTGCACAATGCCCGTTTGCAAAAACGTGTGTGCTGTCAGAAAACCATCACCGGCGCCTCAGGTGCACGCGCCTTTGTGCAAAGTGCAAGTCGCGTACAACTGTTATTGCTCCACCGCGCATGTTCAACCAGTATATGTGCCCGCATGTAACGAGTGGTGTTGGTGAGGGAGTGCTGCATTTTCGTTGTGGAGTCGTTGCGGTGCTGATACGCATAGTCGAGATGGCTTCTTGATTATATTCCTCTCTTTCCCTGTCAATGATGCGTAGATTAGTTTACATAAAGTCGGACGTATTCGGAGATGATGGCGTGGCACGGCAGTTTAAAAATAGTACCGTAGTGCCACGACGATTCTCGTTAAAAACGCGACCAATTTACCAGTTTCCTGATTGGAGCGTTGTCAACATCTCGCGACTTAACGCGCAGCATAGATCCATGTCAACTGCATAGATCCAATCTGACGCCACAATCCTCCATGCCAGCAACAACGCCACAGATGTCCGCCAATGTGCCGCCGCCATCGCACTGGTCGCGTATCGGCAAACTGATCCTCGGCTCGACGTCCTGGTCGCGACGAACGCTCCTAACAGCACTCAACCTGACCTTTACCACACTTGCGCCCGACATCGACGAACGTGCCATCGAGCGTCCCGAGGCGCGCCAACTTGTGCTGGCGATCGCGCACGCCAAAGCAACCGCATTGCAGCAACGCCATCAAATCGCACTCGCCGATTCCGGTCGCACCTTGCTCGTGTGCGGCGATTCGGTCGTGACGCATCGCGGACGCATTCTCGGCAAGCCAAAGGACGTCGATGAAGCTATGCAGTTCATTCATGGCTATGCAAGCGCCCCCGCGACCACCGTCAGTTCTGTGGTCGTCGTCGACGTCGCCACCGGTCTGCGATGGTTCGGTGTCGATGAGGCCGAGGTGTATTTCAGACCGATGCCGTCGAGTGTTGTGGAGGATGTGGCGCGAAATGGCGGCGCGTTGCAATCGGCTGGTGGGTTGCGAATTGAACATCCGTTGGTTGAGAAATATACTGAATGTATTATTGGACACTATAGTGCTGTGATGGGCTTTTCGCAACCGTTGGTGACTGATTTGTTGCAGCGCGCTATGGATGGTGTGGATGGTGTCGTGTACGAAGGGTAGTGCAGCGTGTTCTGTTCGATTCGTGATGTCGTTGCGGTCAACGAGAGATGCAGGGACGTAGACGTTTGGCGACGCGTGTGTTCATGTCGGTTGCCGCGTCTGTTGGCGGCAGTCGTGCACGCATGTCTGGATCGGGTGCGGCGCCGAGTGTATCGTCATCTTCAGATGCGGGTGTAATGGATGAGTGTACATTGATGGAGCGTAAGAAGTTTCGGAACGCGATTTTGGCAGCTTGTATTGCGCGATTGTTGTCGAACGTCGTCTCGCGTTTCAAGTAGATTCGAATGATTTTCTCCTGAAAGCGAACGGGCATGACGTAAGATTCTTTCTTGCTGGAGACATGCTCTGGATTGACGTCGTCCCTGTGTATTCAATTCATTGGTTGGTGTTAACGAGGTGGTAAATGTGCGACTCAGAAGCAGACTGCGAATGTTGACAGTACGTACCAGTCGTTGAAGAATAGAACGTTGTCTACGGGGTTTTTGTGCTTCATACCAAAATGGAGCGTCACATGGGCGACATGAATGTCCTCTGGACGAAGGTCGACTCCTGTGACGGCGACGCTTTGGTGGGTAGTTATTTGCTGGGCGCTGATTTGGCGTTCCATACCTGCTGGAAGGAGAACTTCATCGACGAATTTGTACAGTTTTCGGCATCGTAAACGGTTTAGGATATGTCGTGAGGTTTCCAGAGCTTTGTCGGTGCTGAACTCTATAATAGGCAGAAGAGCGTCTGTCATTCTTAGAAATTGGGTTGGGTCGTCGATAGAATCGGATATCTTGAGCGTTTTGTCTGCGTGTAAGAGTGCATCGGTTATCATGGCGTCTATACTTAGTGCAACTCTGTGATTGTAAACGGTACCTGCTGGACGGGACATGTGACAGTTAGTGGTGTTCTACATCGGGCGGCGTATACGAAGGGGAGGGTGACGTACGATGAAGCTGGTATCGAGTTTGGAAGAGATGGTATACATTAAATATCTCCTTTCGATGAAAACAGATTGTATCATCAATGACTTTAGCAAATTTGATTAAACGACGATAATCAAAGCCATAAGCACCCTGCAATCCAATACTATAAACATCGCGCGCCAGATAGTCAAACTTATCCGTGTCGATGCCAGTAGTGTCATTGGCGACAACATCGAACAGGAATCGCGGAGTAAGACACGCTTGCGAATTGACCGGAGCTTTACCCAGAATCAACTGTCCAACATGTGCAATCTGCTCTCTATCCAAATCGATTTGAAAGCGATCCACCATATGTTGAAACAACATAACAGAACGCTGTTCGTGGCGAACCAGAGGACTAAGACGCACGTCTGTCCTGCGGACGGCTGGCAGAAAGTCATAATCGAATAAATGACTAAACGGGCCGTGTCCGAGGTCATGACACAGACCAGCGAGACCTACAAGCTGAGTACAATGCACAAAGTGGCGGTGATTATCATAATGGTTTGTTGCCAAGGCGTCGCAATTGTTGTTATACAGGGTTGTGATGAATTTGGACGACAAGTGGGCTACACCCAAACTGTGCTCGAAACGACTGTGGGTCGCGCCTGGGAACACGAGACTGGAGCCGCCGAGCTGTTTCAAGTCGCGCAGACGCTGGACGTGCGGCGTGTCTAGGGCGTCCAGAACGGGCGTGTGCAACGTGAAGTGTGCGTGTATAGGGTCGTTGAACACTTTTGACCGACGCGTTGGCAGCGATACAACATCAGATTCTTGTGGCGAATGCGGCATTTTGTGGCGGTTGGCGTGGAAGATTGCTGCGAGTAGCGTGTAATGATTCGACGTCTGGGTTTATATGGGATTAGATGTGGCGAATTGGCACGACTTGAAGATGGCGAATCCATTTCGGATGCACGCGTTTGCTCTTGTACGTGCCAATGTATGAAAGCAGTGGCTGTGCTTTTGTACAATGAATTGTATCTGAGAGCTGCTTTGTTGTTGTCATCGTGGATGGATTGAAAATATCCCAAACATTTGAAATATTTCAAAATCTATCACAAAATTATTGGTGCATCATCAACCACAACTTCAGCTCCGTTGATAGATCGCATCGCAGCCACAAACATCACACCAATCCATCCAGCGTGCAATACAATGACGCCGATCGCTTTCACGCTATCATTGCCGTTGCGAACGTCGTTCCAGACGCCGCAATTGCGCGCCAGACCGAGTGTACTACCGACGACGCGACAGCGCAGTCGAACGGCGCCGTGCGTGACGGCTCTTTTCAAAAACCCATGGGCGAATCGCGACGATGGTGACGGGCCGCAATTGAACTTTGTGACGGGCTACACCTATCTCGCGCATCCGGAGAAGAACACGGGCGAAGATGCATTCTTCATTCAGGGCAATTCCATCGGCGTTTTCGACGGCGTTTCCGGCGCGTCGGAAACACGCTCCGTCGATCCGCGTCTGTACAGTCAGAGTCTTGCTGCGCTGACGAGGGACAATGTGCGCGACATGGGCCCGTCCGCGACCGTCAAGGCCGCCATCGATGCCAGTTTGGAAAACGACCAGATTGGCGCCAGTACGGCGTGTGTGGTCGGCATGGAACGCTCCGGTCGTTTGTTCGGCATTAATCTTGGCGATTCCGGGGTGAGGATTTTCCGCAATGGTAAGATGATATTTAGAACGAGGGAGCAGCAGCATTTCTTCAACTGCCCGTATCAGCTGGGAACGGATTCGGAGGACGGGTTGGCGATGGGACAGAATGTTCAGCAAAAGTTGAGAGAGGGCGATTGGATGGTTGTGGCAACGGATGGTCTCTACGATAATATGCCCGACTCGGACATTTTGAATTATGTGAATGCGGCCGAAGACCCGATGCAGTTGGCTGAGCAACTCGGCGCTATTGCCAGCACACGGTCTATCGACAAGTCGTACGTTTCGCCGTTCATGATGGCTGCGCGAAAGGCGGGCGTGAAATGGGAGGGTGGCAAGGCGGACGATATCACTGTTGTCGTCGCCAAGATTGTCGACGATGAAACGATTGCGCCGGCACAGTTGCTTTCAACTTTGCCCGAACTCGATCGCGCTGCGTAGAAGAAGATATGTTACTACAATAGTTTTTCACAAATTATTCTGCAATTTGTACAATTTTGTGACTTGCCCAATTTCTTTGCCCACAACACAGTCGCCCAACGCTCCGTTCGCACCAGCCACTCATCTCAACCGTCTTCGTTGCCGCCATGCAACTCTTCATCACTCCATAGTACAAACCCAATTCCCTTCGCCATGGCCCTCTTCCTCGATTCCACACAGGCCCAGTTCTGGACCATGGACGAGCAAGCTGTGGCGTCGCAGCGTCGAACCGCCCATCAATCCGCCGTCGCCGCGCGTCCCACCATCGACACTGCGCACATTCTCTCCATGCACGAAGAAGCCCGCATTCGCGATTTCCACGAGCGTCGTATCCTACGCTTCGTCCATCAAATTCGATTCCCGGATAAAGTCGCCGCCACTGCAATTACCTATTTCAAGCGCTACTTCCTTACCAGATCCGTCATGGACTACAACCCGTCCGTCATTGCCATGTGCGCTTTATACGCCGCTTTCAAAGTCGAAGAAGTACTCATGTCTGCCGATGTCCTTGTATCGCGCGTCGACGTCATTCTCAACGGTGTCGACGAAAAAGCAGATGTGCAACAAGTACCCTATTCCATTGATGGCACTGCAGCACGCGTCACATCGGATACCTTGTTGAAAATCGAACTGCCATTCCTCCAGCAGATTAACTTTCATCTCATCTGCTACCATCCGCTCCGGTCGCTAGCCATCATTCGCGAGCGATTGGTGCTGTCGCCGCTGTTTCCCGCGACGGACGACGATGCGACGGACCGATTGGGAAAGCTGCTGAACCGGGCGTCCAACGTCATCATGCTACGAGCCATGATAAGCGACCTGCCGCTGTCGCAGCCGCCGGGCGTGATCGCCGTTGCGGCGACGGCCGTTGCGAGCGCCGAAATGGACGGGCCGTCGGATGGCGAGTTGTTAGACGTGCTGGTACCGAGTGGAAAACACGCGCGTGTCGCCGTTGAAAGTGCCATGCATGTGCTGCGCTCAATGGGTGACCGGCCGCCGTCCGGTGAGACAGATCGAGTTGCAGCGATGGAGAAGCGACGACGACGCGTGAAGAATGAGGAGAACGATCCGACGACGAGCGGCAAGTTTCGCGAGCATCAATTGGACAAATTGGCGCAGGAGGATTTGGAGGAGGCACAGTTGGGACGCAATTACCAGGAGAAGCTGAAGAAGCGTGCTGCCAACTTGTTGGGATTCGGTCAAGACGATGACGAGCAGGACGCGAATGGTAGTGCGCGGAAAAGAGTGAAATTGGACTTGTGACGTGCATATCATAAACTAACTTAGTTTGTGTACATTTACAACAGACATCGACAAAACGCACGCATCTAAATTTAGTTGTGTACAAAATCGCATGCGCGAGCGCTTCACCTATCTTTAGAGGTTGAGCCATGGGTGCTGCAATGCCTGCTCCGCTGTGAATCGCTTGTTAGGATCGGCATGCAGCAGTTTGGCGCATAGATGGCGTGCGCCTGAGGAAATGCCTCGCCACATAGGACCGGAAAAACTGGGTGCACCGCGCGCTACAGAGATCAGTTTTGTATAGTCGGACACAGAGGCCAAACCGCTGCCGAATGGGGTGACGCCAACGAGCAACTGATGCATAATAATGCCGACGGACCAAACGTCCTGCGCATACGAGCCGATGCGACCGGCGGCCACTTCGGGTGCCAGATAGCCGGCGTGACGCACGTGTAACGGGCCCGTTTTCGAGAAGGACGTTAGCACGCTAACAGCGGAATCCATATCGGAGCGCGATAGCGCCAGTTCAAAGTTGCATAGACGCGCAAAATTAATGACGGTGCGCGGTGTGCGACTATTGCGACTCGTCGGCGCCGGTCCGGACACAACATGGACATTATCGGGACAGATGAAACGATGCGTGATGGAATGGGTGTGCAGATGATGAATCGCATTGAGTAGATCGTTGATAATGGTTGCCACATCGGTTTCACGAATGGTACCGGGTTGGGCGAGCATTTCAGAGAGCGTTTTCTGTCCAGGCGTGTACTCGGACACCATGTATAGAGTGCGCGCTGATTCGTACATGTCGACGATGGAAATGATATTGCGATGGTCCGGAACGGAGAGTAGGATTACACTCTCCTTGCGTGCGATTTCAACGTGATAATCGGAGAGAGAAGTCTTGCTGGTGACTTTGACTTTGAAAAGTTGGCCGGTTTTTCTATCCTTTGCCACGCTAGTCTTTCCAAAGGGAGTGGAGCGAATGTCCTGACGAAATTCATAGTCATCAGTTAAAGCGCGTTTGGAGGCGCGAATGAGTTCGCGTCGCCATTTTTGATGCTCGGTGCGATTCTCCGGGAAGATGGACAATTTGTGCTTGCCGTCTGGGGAGCGAATCTGAATGCGGAGTCCAAATTCCTCTGTGCTAATATGACCGCCGTACACCATTATACTACCTGAAAGAATCGGCTGACTGGGACTGATGGAGTAACGGAGCATGGGACCTGCCAGGGTAACGAATCGGAGGTCCACTTTTCGATCCTTGGCAGGTCGCACACCGGCCCAGCCCATCATGAGCGGGGGCATGCCGTGGCGCAGTCTGGGACGTCGCGGGGTTACGGGCGGGGATGCTGGCGACGGCGCGGGGTCAGTTCGACCGCGATGGGTGCGCTCCGGTCTGGACCTGGGCTGCTGCACATCGCGTCTACTGAGCAGACTTTCTGAACGTCGTGCACCGGTTTGCAGGCTTTCAGCACGCGCGCCGGCGGTGAGCGGCTCTCGTTTGGCGGGCTTGTTCACTGTGGGTGTGGTTGGGGACGCGTGGAGCGACTCTACACGACGCGTGTCTGAACGCTCGCGGCGTGGTTCGAATCTATCGCGCGAACGGTAGCGCACTTGGTCGCGACGCGGGACGTGTGCCGGTGATGGTTGTTGTTGTTGCTGTTGTTGCTGTTGTTGATGGCGCGAGAAGAGCTTCATGTTAATGGCGGTGGTGGTGGTGGTGGTAGTGGTAGTGACAGGATTGTCAAGTGAATGAATGATGAATCGAGGCGATTTAAGTAGAGGAAATGGGCGGAAAGCAGCGGGCGGAGGTCGAGAAGAATGGGGCGTGGTGCGGTGCGGTGCGACGAGATGAGGCGGGGTGGAGCGGCGTGGTTTGACGCGGCGAGCTATAGCCGGGTGCGGTGTCTGGTGCTCGGCAGAGCGCGTTGGTTGTCGAGCCCGCTTGGCTGCTGCACATACGCTGGACGAAGTGTTGGACGACGCTCTGCAGCGGTAGTTATGTTAATGATTTGTCATAACAACCCTCCAAGTCCATACAAACTTGTTACACTTTATAATTGGCCGTTTTTAACGTCAACCGCTGTAATGTTATTAAAAGTCGATCGCATTCCACCGCATGTCCGTCCGCTCCGTCCACTTCCACACGCGCGCAAACCCTCTCGCCATCGCTATCGCGCCCGTCCACGCGCCATCGCCAAACACAGCGCGCAGCGGCGCGAGCAGCGCATGTGCCACGTCAAATCGCACGCTCTCCGTGTAGCACGTCACAACAATTCCGTTCACCACAATTTGTCCACTGCTCGTAGTCGGAGCGTACATGCCCTGCCGTAACTCCCGTGTAATCGCCGTCACCGCGACGCGATCTCCATTGGCCGCGAGCAGTCGATCTCCCACTCGCAAATCGCGTGCCGCAATCAGTCCGCGTCGCGCCACATCAATGGTGTGCCCTTCGCTCAGCGCCAATCGCGCGCCCGCGCGCGTGGAAACAACCACGTACACAGCAACGCTGTGCGCTGATGCATGGCCGAAAAAGTAGACCGCCGATGCACTGTCGTTGCCGTTGGCGCCGTCCATCGCGCGCTGCCCCACTCGCAGCTCCGACATGCGCACCGTTTGACGCCTCGTGTCGTCGTCGTGCATCACCACTTGCACCGTGGAATCGCCCGGGAAACACGAGTCCTTGACGTTGACATTCACACTCGAGTTGCCGCGTGGACAAAATGTCGGCTCCAAAGATACGTCGCACTTACACCCGCGAAGCGCACACGCCACTGTGCAACATTCCGCATTAACCCTCTCTTGACTGAACACCGCATCCGTCACATCGATGCGCGCAGTGGACAGTTGGCTCCCTTTCAAAAATATCGACAATGGGAACAGTGTGCGCGCAAATGTAATCTCACTCGTCTCGAGTCCTTCCAACCGCCGTCCACGTACAATTGAATTCGACAAATCAAATACGCTTCTCGTCTCATTGCTGTACGAGCTCACATTTGACACATCCATGTTGCTCACCTGTGAGCGGCGCAGCATCATATAGCGACGCACTTGCACATTGCGCACTTCTAAACTGTCAAACATGCTTTGATCGCAGTACACACCGTCCGAAAACTTGACCCATTCCATAACAGTGCTGCTCAGCTCCACCTTCAATTGCGCTTCCGCCGCCCGATCGTCTAGATGCTCATGGCATGAAAAGCTCGCTAGACTTGCATTGCTCATCGTGATTCGTTCCGCTACCGCTTGCTGCACGCGCAATGCTGCTCGCCCATGTAGACGCACCAAACGCAGTCCATGTACACTCACTTTGGACAGTAGCACTTGTACGTCACTGCGCTTGTGGCTGCCATTGAAAAACCTAGAATCTTCAAATTTAACTGCGCGCAAGTCGCCCAATTCAAGTTGAACACGCGACTCAAAGCTACACTTGCTGAATCGCACATTTCGCAATGCAAACTGTGAGAACAATACATCCGCCGTTGTATCAAATCGACACTCCTCAAACACAACATTGTGAAACGATGTCTGCGTGAACGAGAGTACGCTTCCACGACTCGCACCTGAAAACGTGCAATTTCGAAACGTGACCGACTGCCAACTCACTCCGTGGAAGTTTGTCCTCGCATTGCGTTCATTTGCAAATGTGCACGAAGTAAAAACTGTGTTCCTCACCAACGAGTTGCGCAGGAACCACGCATGCCTGCGATTGGTAAAATGATGATTCTGGATGCATACATTGGGCAGGAATCCAATCTTGTCATAGCCGCCCAAGTCGGCCGGCGCTGCGCAGCCCTTGTACAGTATTTCAGCATCGATGGCGACAACGAACAGCAGCACAAACCAATGTATCCACAGCATCATCGTGTGTATGTGTGTGCGTGCGTGCGCAATCAACGGTGGAATTGCATCCACAACAAGTCTTGAGAGCGTCCATAGATAGACAAGGCGAGAGCATGCCGTTGCTACTTGCCTGCCGTTCGGTCCCTGGCGGTTACGTGGATCTTGCTGCTGCTCCTGCAGAGCCAGTTTCTTGACGAGATGCTCTTGTCCAGACGCATGCACGCACGCGCGTTGTTGCGGCTGTTGCGCGTTTCATTTCAACACTGCGTCTGAATACGATGCCACGAAAGTGGCGACAGCTCAGCTGCATTTCACTTGCACTCGATTTATTTCTCAATTCGTAAATCGTGCAATTGAGTTACTGTCTTATGATAACTGCTTACACGATCGACCGTCATTGTGATTCATGCTCATCCCGAAAACCTTTCAAACGACCTCTTATTTATACTAGCATCGCACTTGGTCGTCTCACCTCCGTGCGCCATCACACAACTTTGATGAACAAAACAATGAGTGCCAACAAACCAGTGGATCCACAACTGGCTGCTTCAATTCAACGCAAAATGAGTAGTCTAAAACTCTCCATGAAGAGCAGGGACAATCGAATAAGCAATTCATCATTACATGAACCGTCCAAACGCGACCCTCCCGTTCACCACCTCCAAGACCGTCGATTAAGTCATACCTCTATCATTTCAGCACCGACCAGTAATGCTAGAGACGCACAGTCATCCCACCATCGCCGATCGCACGATGCACCTCAAAGAGTGTCCTCGCAATCCCAAAACCCGACACCATCGCCAATCACTCCGTCCGCTAGCGCCCAATCGGACAAGAAACATTCTGGAAGAAAGCTGTTGGCAAAATTGAAAAATTCACTTCGTCCAACCGGCTAGGCCTTTCTCATTCTAAACAAACTCGTATTGCGACACTCAAGTTTCCTATCCGATCCTATCGATGGTACAGTTCAAGTCGGTGATAAAATTTCATCTCTGTTCGTGTTGGTCCATATCTCCCGCACCCATAAACTCATTTAGGCGATTTATCGCTGCCGCGCTGGAAGCATGCAGTTTGGTAGTCGCTCGTGTGGATGAGAACAACACGAGTGAATTAAAAAAACGATGCAGATAGAGTTGACTGGTCGATCACATAAACGAGCACAACATCATGTTATCATCAAGCGAGTCGCAACATATCTTTGCAGATTTCATGCCCTTCGTCTGCCGTCCACTCTCGCGACCGTGCGGTACCATGTTTGTCATTGCCAAATCATTCGCCTCGCGAGCACATGATAGGACGACATAAAAAGACTCGCTGCTCGAGCGGTGTGACTGCGCGACTAAATTAGATTTGAGTATGATGCGCGGAATAGAACGTCCGATCTCTCGTGCAATCCACTTTCTCGCACAAAAATTTTTTTAGACCTGTGCTTACATTGTTCCCTCTCCGCTGTTCCGTAGATCGCTCGCTTCCTTTGCCCAAAACCTCTTCCAACTTTAGCACTGCTAATCTCTTTCCTCCACCTAGTTTGAGCCAAATCTATAACAACGTAATACAGTTGATGCTTTGAGCAAATGCACAAAAGACCAACTGTTTCATTGAAATTTTCGACATTGTTCACCGAGTCGAGTGAAGCATTATAGACGCTATGGACAGAATAGGAGCATCACTATATTGCCAAACATAGGGACACGGTATGCAGTGGTTATGAGTACCACATCAGCATCACATGCTTCCTACTTACGGCGATTCCAACTCTCGTACGAGCTGTTGCACACTTCGAATGCAGATTTATTCTTAGCGATCAGCGGCCAGGGACAGCAAAGACCATGTTACCCCGCTCCTGATACGTCACAACATTGTATTGCTGTGCAGAGAGCATTGTCAACCCACCCGACGGAGCAAAGTTTGATAGAGACCATGGCACATGGTCACAACTACAAAGCAGGTGCTTCCAGACGGTACATGTTCCAGCGAACCTGGTGAGTCTACAACGATAGCTAGATTGGATGCAACGAGAGACGACTTACATGTGTGAGAATGATTCGTGGATGGCTTCATTTTCTCCAGGAAAAGTAGTCGCGACACACCAATAACCATGGACCGTGCTGATACATCCGCGTGTTTCTGGCCCATTCGCACCACACACAGTGGCTCTAATGGTAGCATCAAAGCGATGAAAGCGGCGCACGTGCGACCAGTTGATCGAAAACATGTGGACGAGAGAGACACCGACGCTCGTTGATACGACAATAGGCCCGAACAATCTCACAGCTCCTGAGAACATATTTGTTACGTATGATTGATATCTGTCTACCTTGAATTTTCGTAACGACGACGGCGGATTGTTGGATCGGTGCATCCGAGCAACACATTCGTTACAATTTGCTCGGCACACCGATTGCACGCGCTACAGCTTTCCAGCTCGTGTGCCTCGTACTGTAACACTAGTTCAAGGTAGCGTTTCTTCTTTCCTCCGCTTATGATATGTTGCGCCATGCCAGGCATGGCTGTTTTCGTTGCAACGTTGCGTGCGCGCCGAGATGCGTTGCTGGGATGAGGCCCTTTCGAGGTTTCTTTTTCCAAAATAACCTAGTATTCTTGGAAAGGATTAAGTACATAGCATGGCAAGTATAATCGTTTTCAACCCCCCATTCTATGTTTTGTTGGATAGAAACTGTGCAAGTGTATGTTCTCCGTCATCACAGTTGTGCAGATGAATGGTGCACAATTTGAACGGTTACGCAGCCTGGTTGTTACGTCTGTGCCTCAACATAACAAGTAGAGTGGTACCTTTGGACGTGTAACTCTTACGACACGACCATCTCTGAAGCACACAACTTGTTCATGATATCCTTGCACCAATTTTGAAATATAATCTAAAATTTAAAAGTGTTTTTGGAAAAGTTTTAAAACTGCAAAGCGTGATATTAGCCAGCTTGCAAGTTGGCGCTTCTTTCCCTATAGTATCTAGCGAGCTATCCTGGTCTTATCCTCACGCAGAAAAAAGAAAAGATCGACTAAACTGAGTAAACAAAATGCAGAGTTCGTCTTCATCTATTACCGACGCATCAGCATCGTAAAAATTCCTAGGTGCGAAAAATATCTTCCCGAGCATCTGTCGGAGCCGCAATTCTGTTACAACACCCTCAACTTATGAGTGCTGGCACTCGTACCATATCTCTACAACTTCTATCTTCTGTCAATCAATCACCCGCTTTCGCTAGCAATGAAATGTTTAGTGTACCCCTCCATATGTGTTGTCAAGAATTCTATTCGGGACAGCTCAGAAAGATGATCATGACATGACGCGCACTGTCCAATCAGGAGGGTATAAAGGACATTCAGTAAAACGTGGAGCAACGCTCGTTGAAATGCTAGCGAGTTTTCATTTCTGCTGTTCCAAAATAATTGCTGCGATAAGGTAACACATTTGTTGTTGCAAAATAACTTCAAGCTGGGACACTCTCATTCAATAAATCGTTACACCATAGTGTCCCTCATTGTCATACCCCCAATAACACCTCAGGTAATACGCTTCTTCATTCGCAAACATACGCCAACTTTTTCTCCCAGGAAAACATTCATGTATCCGTCCCAATTCAAATGCTTTCACACTCAACCATGTGTATAAAAACCCTCAACTCAATGTTGTGCTCTGAATCCCTCCACCTCACAGATATCCACCCAACTTCTATCGAGTCAAGCGTCCGGCTCGATTTCTCACCGCGTACGCATTCCATCACGTACACTGACCGATTACAATGATGTCCCATATTCGCTCCACCGCCCTTGTGGCCTTCGTCTTACTTGCTCTATCCAGCTTTGTTGTTGCAATGCCCCCTCCTCAGGGAAGGAAATATGCTTCAAGAGCAAGAATCCCAACTGCACAGCGCCAAATCTCTTGCGACATCGACACCCGCACCCTTGATGGCCAATGCACAAATCCGACAGATCCGTCCTGGTCCGCCACCGATACAGCTCAGTTCAGCTACATCGAGGGCCATTCATCCAACACTCCAACTGGTGAGAATCTTCCGTCTCCGCGTCTCATTTCCAATACTCTTTGCATGCAATCCGAGGATTTGTTCAACGATCGTGAGATTTCTGAGTTTTTCACTTTCTTTGGTCAGCTTGTGGATCATGATCTGTACCTCACACCGACCAGCGAGGATGAGTTCCCTATTGCAATCGGACCAGACGATGAAATCTTCGGAATGTTCCCCGGAGATGTTCTGGAATTTACGCGCTCCGAAAGAGTTCCCATTGTTGAAGGTGAAATCGCAGAACGTCCGGTGAACACCGTTTCAGGTGCCCTCGATCTTTCCACTGTGTATGGTTCCAGCGAAGAAAGAAATGCAGCTCTCCGCGAGGAAAATTCCTGCAAGCTTCTCGTCAGCGAAGGTGACCTTCTTCCGTTCAACACAATGCAAATCCCCAATTCCCCGACTACCGACCCCGGCATGTTCGTTGCCGGAGATACCAGATCCAATGAGCATCCAGTGCTTGCTACTATGCACACTCTGTTTGTTCGCGAACACAACTACATTTGCGATCAATTGGCTGTGTTGATGCCAAACACTACCGCTGAAGAGCAGTACGAAAACGCTCGCACCATTAACATTGCTGAGTTCCAAGACGTTGTGTATGATGAATTCTTCCCAGCTCTCATTGGCCGAACTCTGGCACCATACGAAGGGTTTGACCCGTCGGTAGACCCCACACCCAGTAATGTGTATGGTGCTGCCGGTTTCCGTATTGGACACACCTTGGTCGGTAACTCGCTCTCCCGCGCAGGCCCTGGAAATGAACCGTTGGAACCTGTGCCTATGGAGGAGATGTTCTTCAGAAGCACAGAACTGTTGACTGATCTCGGTATTGAAGAATTTATGCGTGGATCCATGCAGACCACTGCACAAGAAGTTGATATCATGATTCACGATGCTCTTCGCAACTTTTTGTTCTCTGAGGTCGAGGAAGAAGAAGGATTTGATCTGATTGCATTGAACTTGCAGCGCGGTCGTGATCATGCGATTCCGAAGTTCAACGAGCTTCGTGTCGCTTTGAATATGGAGCCCCTTGGAAGCTTTGCTGAGCTCACCGCGAACGAGGAGGTGCAGGCCGGAATGGAGGAAGTTTATGGTACCATTGATGATGTCGAGGCTTGGATCGGTATGGTTGCTGAGGATCATATGCCTGACAGTTCTGTTGGTCCCACTATGGGAGAGTTGTGGAGAACGGAGTATACTAGAATTCGAGATGGTGACATGTTCTTCTATCAGAACAGTGAAACATTCCCGGCCGAATTGGCTGAGCTTCCTCTGATTACTAGACTGGATGAGCCGGGAAGTGTTCTTCGTGATATCATTATTCGTAACTCTGAAATCACGGAAGAAGAGATGAACGATAGTCCATTCTTCACATCGTAATGGTTCAACAAGTTTAGGAACCTTCAATAGTTGCTAAATGAAGTGGAATGCAAAGGTGAGTTGTGTTCTATTTTGACAGCTCCTTATCGGCTGCGAAGTAGAATTACGAAAAGTTTGTTACATTCCAAGTTTTGATGAAATGATCACACTCGAACAGTAAAGCAAGGCAGTATTGTTAGCAATTTGTTGGATAGCTGTCAGCATTGAATGGGAGTTCTGTTGGTGAGTATGCGTTGTCCACGGTAGAGTAGCAAGGAGTACTATTAATGGCATCCAATGGCACAGTTTAGCTGATGATCTAACTTTAGACATGATCGGGGGATCGTAGCGGGAACAAGTGATCGAAAAAGAAAGGCGAAAAGATGCCAACTTATCGGATGGTGATTGCGCGCATCGGGACATAACATGACACGGACATCACACCATGCGAGTCTAAACGTTGATGATAGTTGGACTCTGATCGTCTGAGCACAACGATGCCACGTTGGCACTGACAGGTTGAATTAGACTGTTCTGAAATATTTTCAATTCTTTTTCTTGTTTGGAAAAAGTTTGGGGTCGAACACTTTGTCAGAGCCGAGAAACCATTACTACGTGAACGTGATTATGTCTGGTGTGACTTGCGAGTTTACTGCGATAGTCATCACGATATAACGAATTTCTCTCTTTACGTAGATAGACGTAAAATGGTCTCAAAGGTAATTGTGTTCCCCAACACAAGAGTTGATTACCTGTCGGTCCGTTGTTGTTGACCTAATAATTAAATTATCAGGGTTAGCTTCCTGACATTTACAAAGTGTTACATCGCTGTAATGTTGTGTAATTACATACTGGATGAGCGATCGGGACAGAGCACACAGTGCTAACCGTCCGGAAAGCATAGTACAGTATCGCACAGGCTGAGCGACAGAAGTGTCAAGCGAGTGCATTGATCATATCGGCATCGCGCAAATGGAGTTGGTTGTAATGGTAGCATGGTACAGTATGAGTGGGAAAACGAACGCCCTTCGTTACTGTATAGTGGTGTCATTTGACGTGCACCATGAACATGTCAGGCATCTGCAGAGCAACGCACACTTGCGCAATGCTTCTTGACGAAAACGTGAGCTTTGTGCGGCTTCGGTGCCGTTTGTGGTGTGTGACCGCGCAAAGTTGGCCCATCTTAGCCGGGCCCGTGTCGCCGGTGGAAATACAGTGAAGCGATGTAGTTCTTCCCTTGTGCGGTAGTGATGGCAGTGGTTCCATGCCTTCTTTATTGAGTCCAGTAGTTGAGACGTCCTTAAATACAACTAAGAAATCCTCTCACGATGGTCTATGAGTTGCCCTAAGTTTCTACGTCGTCGCCGCTGTCTTTACGAGACAGTCAGTCTACTTCCATGAGGTGTCGCTTTGCCGAGGTAAGTAGCGCTGTCTCGGGGAGACAGTTCGCTTCGCATTGTCCGTATGTAGCTGTTGTGTCTCCGGTGACAAAGTGTCACAGGAACAGCACTCGCTGTTCACGGTGCACAAGAAGTGTTGTCCAAATGATTTGTTGTCGTAGTGTTCGATTGTGATAGGACTGAGAATACGCTACACACCCCTTTCTCGAAGGGCAAGCGCTTCTTTTGCCTCTGCCACTAAATCGCTGGGCATCGAAGCTCGGGCGAGGAGGCGCTCGACAAGCTTAGGCACGTCTTCATATGCCTTCTGCAATGGCTCAAGAGTGTCTTCCTTGGGTGATAACCCTTTCCACCTGACGTGGACCATTAAACCGTCCGTCGTTCGCTCTATGCCCATCAGCCGTGCGACCTGCATCCCTGTTTCTGAACTTAACACATGCGGGAATATCGCGGCTGTATCCAGAGAGGAGTCAGAATAAAACCTCAGTCTACATGCATGGACATCTTCACATGCTCCATTTCGTAAGTCTTCCACTTTGTAGACGTGATCAGATATTGCTTTCACAATACGGCGTGGGCCTCTCCAACGCAAGCTTAATTTCTCACCTGCGGGGAACTCTTCTCTGGCCACGAGCACATAGTCTCCCTCACAGAAGTTAGGCAGTACTCCTTTTGATGCTGCCGAACGTGCTCGCTGACGGTTGGAACGCAGAGATACATTAACCAGCGGATGTAACTCGGAGAGTTTCTCTTGTACTGCTGACAGACACTTGCTGAGCTCCTCACGAGCGTTCTGTAAGGAAACAATGGATCCAGTAGAAGACCTCTTGAACGTACTGACAGGAGTAGTGGGGGGCAGACCACAGAAGATAGTGATTGGCGCCATATTGCGACGCTGCGGTGATGGTGAGTTGTTCAGAGCACTCTGTACAACTGGAGCCAAGTCTGGCCATTCATTAGGCCGCAGGCGGAGCTCAGAGAGTATGGCCCGGAAAGCTCGTAAAACCTCTTTTCCGAGCCTCTCTACACCTCCGTTACTCCAAGGTGAATAGGGGAGTGTAAAGTGGTGTGGGGACATCAGACCCTTGCACACACGACGTACTGTCTCATTCTTGAAGTGGCTGCCTCCATCGGACATCATCCCTTTCGGGATAGTAAAGGTGCTAGCCCACTCTATTATGGCGTCTGCTGCGTTCTCAGCATTCGCAGCTGCGAATGGTACAAGCCAGCAATATGAAGAAAAGTCATCACGAAGTAGAAGTATGTACTTGCAACCATTATTGCTCGGTGCCATTTCCAAGTAATCGAATTGCAGTAAATCGTTGGGTGCGGAGCCATGCAAGGCGGTACCCAGTGGTCGTGGCTGCTTATCTCCTGCTGTGGTGGAGATGCAGTGGATGCAGGACTGAACAAAAGTTCTAATGTCAGTCTTCATTGTCGACCAATAGAAGTGTCGCCGAATAGCTCGCTCAGTGGCATCCTGGCCGCGGTGGCCGCCACAGCTGGTGTGAGCGACTATGCACAACCGGAGTTGTAATTCATCTACCTCATCCGGGATCCAAATATTTCCTCCTTTAGTTCTCCATATCCCATTGACATTCATGACGGATGCTGGACGTGATGCTGCGTGGTGTTTCTGCACCCGAGCGATTTCGGCTTCACTCGGCCAGTCAAATTCCGAATCTTGACTGGACAATAGAGGCGGTATCGAAATAAGTCGGCGAAGTGTTGGTGGGGCAGACCATCTGCCTAATAGATCAGCCCACACGTTGTCATCACCCTTAATGTGAATACATACATAGTTGTACATACTCATACGTACTGCCCAGCGCAATACTTTTTTGATAGAACTCTGCGCGAGGTCTGGGAGCAGCGATAAAGGGTCGAAGATAAAGATTATGTTGTTGTGGTCAGTGTAAAGATCGAAACCAGCTGGCGTCGCAACGAGCCAGTGCATTCGTTCGAGTGTTGCCAGTATTGCGAACGACTCCTTTTCCAACGTGGACCATCGCAATTGTGTGTTATTGAAACTGCCGGATAGGAAGGCGAGGGGCTCGTGTTGCTGCTCTGCGTGGGGTTTCCCTAGGTCAGTATGGATGACCTGTGTAATGATACCAGACCATATCTCATCGGACGCGTCAGTGTAAACGCACAAGCGTTTCTGCGGATCTCGATGGCTGAGGGTAACTTGCGATGACAGTGCTTGCTTACAGCATTCAAAGGCATTGTCCATGTCCTCTCCCCATCCGAGAGAAGCCAGGAAGATGCGAGAAAGAGACGATTTAGTGCGTTTTGGGGCATGGGTATATACCTGCTGCAGAAAGTCTTGCAGAGACTTCGTGATGTCTGCAAAACTGGGTATGCAACTCTTCACCCATTGCATAGCGCAAAGAAATTGTTGCAAATGCGCGCCCGTAGTTGGCGGCGACATGGAGGTGAGAGCATCTAAGCGTCTCGGGTCAAACCTTATTCCGTGTTTAGAGATAAGACGACCACACCAAGAGATAGATGTTGCAAACAAATTGCATTTGCCTGGATGTAAATGAATATGACGCTGCTTAAACAACGAAAATATGCCTTCAATGGTGTCTAATAGCGAGTCGACGGATGAACGGTGGCTTAATATGTCATCAAGCCAAATGAGTACATGAGGGCGGAGGTCGGGTGGGATGATGGACGTGAGCGCAGACTGGAGATGTGCCACGGCGTTGGTGGTGCCGTGAAGAACCCTTGTTGGTGAGTATACATTGTCAGGAGTCAGGAATGATTGGCATTCCTGACTGGCAGGGTGTAATGGTAGTTGCCAGTACCCTGCAGATAGGTCAAACGTGGCATAAACTTGGGAGTGCACGAGTTGGGATATCGCGTGTTCCAGATTAGGCATTGGATACTG
The DNA here is from genome assembly GCA_030407315.1 of Asparagopsis taxiformis. Lineage (NCBI taxonomy): Eukaryota > Rhodophyta > Florideophyceae > Bonnemaisoniales > Bonnemaisoniaceae > Asparagopsis > Asparagopsis taxiformis. The sequence goes on along the minus strand of JALQPE010002232.1, from coordinate 62,968 downwards.
GTGTTTGACGGTATATTTGTTCACGGGGCGTAAGTCAACCGTGAATCTAAATCGGGCCGGGCCGGGCTTAGGTACCAAAAGGGGCGCAGCAGCCCATGCTGCAGTAGGATTTGGATAAGCTAACCCTTTCTCGACCAGTTTGTGTACAAAGTCCGTTAGGAATTCGTGCTGTTGTTGCGAATAATTGCGCAACTTTACCCTTGTTGGGCGGGCATCCCTCGAAAGAGTAATGCGCAGTGGAGGTAGGTCTGCAGGTGGTCCGGAAGACAGGCCAATTCGAAAAACGTCAAAGTGGGCGTACACTATTGACTCGAGCTTTCGACGATATTTTTCCGGCAAACCGGAGTCGTGTGCACGAGTAATCATGTCGCTTACGGCTTTTGCAGTCTCCTCCTGCTGTTCGCTATCAGCAGTATCTAGTAAACACGGGTCAGGGAACGGATCGGGCTCGTTCTGTAGAGTAAAGTAGTCAAGTCTTTTCCGCATATTCCCAGGCGATGTTACAGAACAATTCTCCTCGTCTGTAATCGCGCCATTGTCTACTCGATTGATTCGGGCGACCATGAGGCGGCTGAGTTTACCGCCACCTGAGGGGACAGTAGGATTCCCGACTGGTGAGCAATCTGATCCATCAAGCGCCACACGATGCATTTCCAGTAAAGTTTGCGAGTCAATTCGCAGGTGTCGAAGTATGGGCTGCCCCAAAAGTAGCTCCTCGCATGCCAGCTCATCATCTGGCACTAGAAAGGAGGCGTTAAGGAGTGCCAATGGTCCGGAAGATAGATTTAGGACAGTTCGAGGTACTTTCCATGCTCTCGAAAACCTAAATGTTTCCGCTTTCTTCCCTTTTCGCAGTGCCACTTGTAGTGTAACTGGCTTGATACTTTCTATTGTACCAATTCCACGTGCAGCGGCGTTTTCTGCAACGCGTCGTGATGCCAAGCTGTCGTCGCTGCCATCATCACAACGTCCTTGAGTGTCTATAGCCGTAACTCCATTCGAGACAGTTATTTTGCAGCCTCCAATACTTCTTCCTGATGAAAATTCATGTCTCTTGCTAAGACGTCCAGAGACAGTTGGTTTTCCTTGTTCTTTTGCAGCGCTACGAGCTCTTGTAGAGTGTGCCGGTCCGTCTCTGGCCTTGCGCTCGGCCAATTCTCGCCGCATTTCTCGCTTCTGCTCCTCATTGGACGCAGGGCAGTCTTGTATATAATGCCTTCTGCCATGCGGGACGCACAGCTTGAATGGACAGAGCGGGGCGTACCGAGCAATCCTGCTTCGTTTCGTCACTGACTTGTTTTTGTGGAACCACGTTAGTTCTAGAAGTAGCTGGTACGAGCCACGGACACGCTGTCCTTAACGAAACGAAACGAGCAGTCCACCCGCTGGTGTTTTGACTGTATTGTTAGGTAGGAAGGTAGAGTGGTTAGCGAATAGACACGAGCGTCACGACGCAACAATCCACGCGAGGATTACGTTAGCACACGAGGTGGTACGTCACCGGAGGCGCTCTCGACCAAGCCCGGAGGCACTACACGCAATCAGCCTTACGTGCGGCGATGGGTAGGGAGTACGCAGCTCGACGGAGACGAAGCCTCGTTAGGCAAAACGTAAACGTAAACGTAGAAGTCAGTCGTAGACTAGAGCCGTTGCTCGATCGTTGTCTTGTCCCCTTTCCCTCCCGGCACGATGCCAATACCTATATGGCCACGATGGCATCGCTTTACAGTGTAAACACTGTTCGTAACGTCCCCGAATGGGAAAGGACCTTGTGGGTCACACGTAGGGACCCGTTGGTCCGTTGGCCGTTGCCAGTACGTTCGTTGCACACGTGTGCAGGTTGCGCGCGCGCATGCGCCAGCAATGTTCGTTCATTGCTGTCGCCGGTCGTATCCGGCGAAATTCGAATTCCGCGGAAAAACGTAAATATTTGCAATTTCGGAATTGCCACGTATACTACACAGCCCCACCCCCACACGTGGACGTCCCGGCCACGCGAGGCCCGTCAGGACGCGCCTGAGACACGGGGCCGTGGCGCCTTTTCGGGTACAACTGCGGACGTGGCAGTTGTCCCGAAAAATCTCGTTGAAACGTACATGGCCCGGTTGGCTGATCGAATCGCCACGGCGCCGGAGCGCGCGCGTGCGCTCCGGCTCTTTCGTAATCATCGCGGCCCGCCCGTTGGCGTTCGTAATGAACCGTACGGTTACGCGAGTGGCGGCGGCTTCGGCGACCCCGTCGGGTATGGTCACGCAGCGGCGTACCTGCCACGCGACCCCGCTCCGGCGCGCCCTTCGGATACGCGCAGTCACGGGACTGCGGATCCTTACGCTAGGGATCCCGCGTCTCGTCGCGAGCGAGCCCCCGTGGTCACGCAGACCGTCGATCCGTACGCGCCGGGCTTCGTTCAGCCCACTCGCAGCCGCAGCCACGATAGCCGCGGCGAAGGCCCTGGTCCGTATGACCCTGCGGGCAAGCGTTCTCGTCGCTACTAGGTCGTTCCTAGGTTAGTTCGTAGGCCACGTCGGCTCTAGCATCGTATTGCTTCGTAAACTTCGTCTTGTTTCTTTGCGTAATCGCATGGCTCCGTTGAGCTTCGTAATTTGCGTTTGGCAGGTCGTCTGCAGGAGAGGAGGGGTTTAGCGTTAAGCCCCTCCCCACAATTTTTTTTTGTTGTGGCGTCTACCCCGTCGGGTGTCGTATGGCTTACGTAGCCCGTGGTTCGAGTTCGCGGCGGCGCGTGCCCGTTGGCAGGTTCGTATCACACGCAATTATTCGGCAAAGCGGCGGCGCGTAGCGGCGGCTTTTCACTGCGAGTGGTACGTTAACCTCGGTCTTAGAGCCCGTTGGCGCGCGTATCATTTAGTAACTAACTCAGGAATCGTTTTCGCCGTCGTTTCTCGTTCGAATAACCCCGTCGGGTGTCGCATTTCGTTGAGCATTCGAGCTCCTAAGCGCGTAGCACATCGGTGCCGATTTTAATTTTGCTCCGATGAGCTTGGCGGAAAATTCGTCGAACGTCAGACCGACGTGCGCGTGAGTCGGTTTGACGTTCTACGCCGCGGCGTGTACGCAGTAATTCGTCGCAGTACGTTGCGGTTTCGTTGACGACGTGGTGGCCGGCGGGCTTGGCTTTTCGTATAGCCGTTGACGTCATTAGCGCCGTCGCGCTTCGCGTTGCCGCGGCTTCACGTTGGCCAGTGGCGTTATCATTTTGTAACTATCTCGGAATTCGTTTCCGCCGTCGTTCCTCGTGCGGATAACCCCGTCGGGTGTCGAATTTCGTTGAGCATTCGAGCTCTCTGGCACGTAGCACGTCGGTGCCAATTTTAATTTGCTCCGAAGAGCTGGACGGAAAATTCGCTAAGCGTCAGGCTGACTCGCGCGTGAGTTGGCTTGACGTTTCACGCCGTTGCGTGTACGCGGCAGTGCGTCGTGGTGCGTCGCAGTTCCGTAGACAACGTTTTTGCCGGCGGGCTTGGCTTTTCGTATGGCCTTTAACACCGTTAGAGCCGTCGCGCTTCACGTTCCCGCGGCTTCACGTTAGCCGGTGGCGCAATCGCTGCGCTAGTCCGTTTCGCGTGGCGGCGTCGTTCGCCGCGGCGTCCGAGGAGCGTTTCGTTAGCTCGTTCGTTATGTGGTGCGACGTGCACCTGGGCATACGTAATGCTCGACCTTTACGCCGTTGCGTATTCGTTCATTCGACTTGCGAACCCGACGGGGACGCGATTGACGAAGTCGTTTCGCATGCCCGCGGGCGTTTGAGGCTGTTACGTGAGCCAACTTTTCGTCGGCTTGTTGCCTTCAGCTGTGCCGTTTACGTTGGCTACCAGCTTGTACGCCGTTGCGTATTCGTGTTTCGTTACGTGCGTTCGACTGGCCGGCGGGCTTTTCGCTTCCGCGCGTCGTTCGTTATGCCCGCGTGGCAGGACACCGCTGTGTCATTCCGTGGTTGCCGTACGTGGCTGCCGTGTTCGGCATCGTGCCACACGATGGCGATACGGTTCGCCGTCCGTTGTCGCGGCCTCGTTGGCTCGTCGTTCGCACGCTTTATTCGCGCGCTTCGTGCGCTGAGACCCGTTGGTCTAATTCGTCGGCTAACGTATAGCTTCGTTCCGCTTCGTGCGTGGAGTTTCGTAGTGAGGCCGTTGCCATCTTCGTTGGGGACGCGTCCGTCCTACGTCGTTTCTCCGCCTTCCGGCATCACGTTGCCGTTAGCTCGCGAGCTGTTTGGCGTTGACCTCGTTGGTCGATGCGACTCGTTGTCAGCGGCTGTCCACGGGGACGTAAGATGGCTCACGTGACATGCCAAAATTACGAAATTTTCGGGGCACGCGTGTCCCGAGATTTGGCCGGATTAGCGCACTGTAATCGGCCCGATTTTTCGTACCGTGCGTCCATGGCCCGCTGGCCCAAGTATAATTTTTCGCGCGAAAAATCTGACGTGTTGTCCGTCCGTGGCCCGTGGTGTCGTCACCTTTGCCCGTGGGGCGGTCAACACTGTCGAGCCAGTCGTGGCTCTTCACATCGTGTGAATCGTCCGCGCGTGGACTCGTTGTCCAATCTTTCGTTGGCGCTCGTGCCTCCACCAACGTATGGTGTCGAAAACGAAAAGAGCGACGGCTCTAGCACGCATCGCGCCCCCCCCAACGCAAGGGTGGACGTCCCGGCCACTCGTTGTGCCTTCGCTTCTCGTTCGTGCGGCTCGTCGCCTTCGTTTGTTGCATCGTGCAACGTCGCGCACGCGTGCGCTTAACCCGACGCTCGTGTGCGTTTTCGGGGGCCGTCGTGGCCTTTCACGTTGTTGCTCGTCGCACGCGTGCGAAGTATCGAGAGACGCTCTCTTCAGATACGTTCCGGCGGGGTTCCCACGTAGGGTTACGATACCCGACCCACTTCACGAGGAAGTCTAACGTTCCGTCCTCGTTCACGCGGTGGTTGAGTAGGTCGTCTACTACATACGCTGGACCGTCGCGGTTCTTGTCGAGGTCTGCCTCGGTGGCATCGTATGGCTCCGGCGGGGGCGCGTTCGCCGGCGTTGGCGCGTACGCAACGCGGTCCGAGTTGACACGTTCAACTACGTCTCCTCGTTGGATGACGAACGTTCGTACGTCGTTACGTAGTACGCGGAACGGTCCCAACGCGTGGTTGCCGAGCTTCGCGCCCTTCGTGGTCCCGTCCGTCGGGTCGATGAATACGTATTCTCCCGCGCGGATGTTTCGATTCGAGACACGGACTCGCTTGTCGAAATTTCGTTTATAACGTGCCTGCGCGGCCTTCAGCGTTCGATACGCGTTATCCATCGTTGTGGCGAGCTCACGCACGTAAGTGGCTCGCCCTCCCCCGTCGGGTAGTTCGCGGTTCGTTACCGACGTGTGTAGCGCCAACGGTGGCGGTGGATTCGTGAGAATCAAATCGAAGGGCGTCGTGCCCGTGCTCGAATGCACATGCGTGTTGTACGCAAACGTTAACGCCGATGCGTATCGATCCCAGTCGTTCTGGTTTTCGTTCACGTAATTGCGCAGCATCGCCAGGATCGTCCTGTTGTAGCGCTCCACCTGCCCGTTCGTTTGGGGGTGGTACGTCGACGTGAAGACGTTCGTTACGCCAATCTCGTTGCAGACGCGCTGGAAAAACTTAGCAGCGAACTGCTTTCCGTTATCGCTTATGAGCGTCCGTGGGGGTCCATACGAGAAGACCCATGCGTTGACGAACGCGCTCGCCACGTTGGCGGAATCGATATTACGTAGAGGTACGACTCTGGTTAGCTTCGTGAAGCGGTCCGTTATCACGAGAATAAATCGGTTGCCACGCGTGGTCTTCGTCAGCGGACCTAGTATGTCGATACATAGGTCTCGCAGCGGCTCCGTGGCCGGGAATAAACGTAACGGGTTCGTCCGTTTGCGAAGCTTCACGCGGTTCTTCGCACATCCAACGCAGTTTCGTACCGTTGCGTGGATGTCGGCGGCCATCGCGGGCCAGTAGTACGTCCTCCGTAGGGTATAGTACATACGCGTTTGCCCGGGATGTCCAGCGAGGACGTGGTGGTGCGTTAACTCCAGCAGCCGCGGCCGTAACGAAGCCGGCACAACGATTTGTGTACGTTCCTCATCGTGAGGGTTCCGGCGTCGGAGTAAGCCATCGTGGCCTTCGAAGAATGCAGCGTCCTGCGTCTCGGACTGTCGTGTCAGTATCGTTTGACAGAACGCGTCCTCGCGTTGAGCTTCGATAAGCTCGTCCCTCGTAATGGGAAGCTGAACGTCAGCTGGTGGCACGCGTGCCGAATCGTCTTCAGCAGCGCGCTGCTCGTCGAGGAAATCCGGTTCCTCGTCAAGAACGTCATCGAGCGACGCGTCGCGGTTGAACTCGAGGCCATCGTGGCCAGCCGTCGTGGCTGATGTTCGTTCATCACGAGTCTCGTTCGACGGGTCGTCTTGACCCCTGGCATTCGTTGCCTTTTTCCGTACGGACGTCGTTCGTCCTTGCCCATTTCGTGTGGGTTGTCGACGACTGCGAGTCGTCACGAGGACCGCGTCTCCGTACGATGGTACGTCGTCGTCGACGGGTCGACCGTCGTCATACGTAGATATCACACGTGATAAAGCGTCAGGTACCTGGTGCACGCGCCCAGGCCTGTACGTAACTTCGAAATCGAATTCGGCAACGCGTAGCCTCCATCGTAGGAGTCGTCCGGACGCGTCCGTTAACGTCATCAGCCAACGTAAGGCTTCGTGGTCCGTACGTACGGTGAACCGCTGACCCTCTACGTAGGGTCGGAGCGACGTTATCGCCCAAACGACAGAGTAGCACTCGCGCTCGGTCGCCGAGTAACCACGTTCGGTTTCGTTAAGGGTCTTCGACCAGTACCCAATCGGCACCCATTCGTTGGGTTTATCTTCGTTCTGCTGTTGGAGCAACGTAGCTCCCAGCTGATACGCCGACGCGTCGGTATCGATCATGAACGGACGTCCCGCCTTCGGAAGGTGCAATACTGGTGGCGACACCAGTATTGTCTTCAACGTTTCGAACGCATTCGTTTGCGCGTCCGTTGGGTTCGTCCAATCGGGGGAAGCGTCCTTCTTCAACATCGTGTTGAGTGGCCGAGCGATCTCGGCATACGCCTTTACGAAACGGCGGTAAACGTTGGCCGCGCCCAAAAACGATCGACATTGCGTCTTGTCTTGTGGGAACGTAGCCGTACGAAAGGCTTCCTTGTTCCGTGCTGCGACGTGCAGCTTCCCTGGGGTAATCACGTGCCCCAGGTAGTCAACTCGTGGTTGAAAGAACGAGCATTTCGTGAGCTTTAACGTTACTCCCGCTGCGCGTAGCAGGGAAAGCACCTGGTCAACGTGACCCAGGTGAGACTCGAGGTCTTTCGAAAAGACGATTACGTCGTCCAAGTAGACCAGGCACGATTGCCAACGTACTCCGGAGAGGATGATGTCCAACGTCCGCTGAAACGTAGCGGGGGCATTTCGTAGCCCGAATGGCATTCGCACGTAGCGATACGTTCCCATGAAAGACGTAAACGTTGTCTTATCACGGTCCTCGGCGGAGACGGGCACTTGCCAGTAACCGGCGTTACAATCGAGTGTCGTGAAGATGGCGGCGTCGCCCAACGAATCGAGGCAATCTTCCATACGAGGAAGCGGGTACGAATCAGCGATCGTTTTCGCGTTCAAACGCCTGTAATCGACACAGAAACGTAAGGATCCGTCCTTCTTCGGCACCAACACGATTGGTGACGCCCATTCGCTGGACGCGGGTTCGATAACCCCTTCGTTGAGCATCTTCGTGATCTGCTCCTCGGCTATCGTACGTAGAGCCGGACCCTGACGATAGGGCATTGAACGTATGGGCCGCGTGCCCGGTTCGAGTTCGATTCGATGCTCCGTAGCATTGATTTCGCCGAGGCGTCCGCTCGTCCACATTGACGAATGTGTAGCTAGCATCTCGTTGATGCGCTTTCGTAAGTCCTCGTCGTCGAGGTGCGACAAATCGATTGTCGACTGCCAATCCGTGGCGGGGTCGTTCCCCTTTTCGTTGACCAACGGGTCTGGCGTTTCGTCGCCCAACCCGTTCGTAGTTGTCCGCGTCGTCGCGTCGACTAGCGGTAGGTTCAAAACCTTCGCGAGGGCTTCGCCGCCCTCACGCTTGAGTGGGACGATTCCCAACGGGGAGCGTACCGCGTACGCAATCGTTGCGCCTTTCGGCAATTCGCGGTCCTTCTTCGTGAAGTTCGACACGATGATAGAGAACGTCTCTCTCGGTCCTACGTCGACCACTCCGTTGGCTATGCGCAGCCCGTGCCGAAATTGCACCGACGCTTTCGGTTCGAGGAACACGAGTCCGGTCGCATCCGTCGTCACGTTGACGGTCCGTTGCGACATCGCCGGTACACGCGTGTACTTCGTCAGGCGAACCGAGAACGTTCGGCTCGGCCTATTCGAGGCCGCGTTACGCTCGCGGCGTCTCGGGTGTTCCACGTTTGGATTCGTCTCTTCCCCCTCCTCGTACGGAGTCGTCGTATCACCCTCCGCGATAATGGGTATCGTATCCCCCCGATGGAGGTCGATTGTCTGCGCTCGACAGCGTATAGCATCGACATGCTTCGACATGAACGACGTGCCCATTATAACGGGAACAGCCAGCGTGTTGGCTACGAAGAATTTTACGCGGAACAGCGAGTTCCCCAACCTGACACGAAGCAGGATGGCGCCTTCGATAGGCAAACGTCGCCCGTTGGCGTCTCCGAGCTTCGGTAGCTCTTCGTCACGTAGACAGCGGTCGACCCAGTCGTAGGGTAGTAAACTTGTTCGTATCAAGTTGTAGCCGCTGCACGTATCCATCGCGATGGTAATCGCCCTCATCACGTTGAGGTCTAGTCCAATCGTTCCGGACACGATATAATGCTTCGACGCAAGGAGGCACGTATGCCCGTCGAGGACCAACGGTTCGGTCCTGACCGGCGCGCGGTCTACGTCTTCGCTAGCGGTTCGTCGCTTCATCGTGTGAGCCCGTATGGCTTCTTTTGCGTCGACACGCTTCGTATAAGCCGCGTGCTTGGCTTTCTCGCGCTCGGAAGCGTCGTGCTTCCGGGTAGCGCGTCTCGCTCGTCTGCGAGGCTTCCTCTTCGTGTGAGGTTCGTTCGTCCCGTCGGACTTCGTTTCTTCCCCCACGTCGGGTGTCATGTGACTCGAGTTGGCCTTCGCGGCCGTGAGCTTTACGTAACTCTCGTTCATCGGTGAGCCTGCGGAGGACCAATCATCGACGTCGGTCGTCCCCCTTTTACGTAAGGGTTCAGGCGATGTGGGTGGCTCGTGACCTACATCGCCTGGTCGTTTCCCGGCGCGGGGCCGTTCGACACGTTGTCGTCGTGAGCCCACGAAGCTCGTTCGTCATCGTGACTCGTTTCCGCCTCGAGTGGCGTTTCGTCAGCGGAGGTCGTCACGTAGACTCCGCTGCGGCCATTACGCTGGCCATTCCGTTCGTTCGCCCACGGGCGGGGGTCACGTCGGTCATTACGAAAATCGCCGCGGCGCCTGTCGAAGGGCCTTCCCCCGTCACGATTGGGGTTTCGGAGTATCGTAGGCGGCGTGCCGTACCTCCGCGGGGTCACGTTCCCTCGCTCGCCAGGTCGTTCCTGGTTACGTTTAGCCATTCGTTGGCGGAAGTACTCAGCCTGACGTGGGTTGCTCTTCACGTGGAAGAGGTAGTACTTGTACGCGAAAAAGATCCGTTGATCTGGCGTCAGACGCGGACACGTAAACGTCGAGTGGCCATCTTCGCGGCATGACCAACACGACAGCGTCCAGTAATCATTCGGGATTACGGAGTGCGCCAATTGCGTCTGCTCGCTCGTGAGCTTCGGCACGTCCTCGCATGGACGGTTCAATCGAGCTTCGAGCTCGTCCGGCTTTTCGTTTGCCGTTTTCGTATCGTTGGGCGGCGGCCCGTTCGTGAAGAGGATCGCCTCCAAATTCTCGGCAACGTGAACCGCAGCGAGCGACACGTCGTCGTCGTCCCTCGCGGGGATGTTCAGGTTACCATCGTGGTAACTGGGCTCGTTAGCCCGTTCATTACGTAAGTACGCGGACTCATCGTAGTCCGCGAACTTCCTCGACTCGTGGTCGGAAATAGCCAACGTAGGCTTCACCGGAAACCGCACTTTCGGTTTCGCGGCTGACGCGACAGCTGCCGTACGTGCACGGAAGGTCGTTCCTTCGGCCGTCGCCAATCGTCTCACAACGGTGAGGTCGTTCCTCTCTCGTTCGGGGAGTGACCGGAGTCGTTCCGTCACTGCTGCCCGCGTCGAGGGCAGCAAACCACGTACGTAGTGGTGAACGAGGAGTCGATCCGTAAACACGTAGTTACACGCCCGCGTGGCGGTGTCGAGTCTATCAGCGTACTGATTCTCGTCCTCGTTAGGACTCTGCGTGATCATCGTGACCTTTTCGTAGGCCTCCTGCAGCACGTCGTCTTGCAGGTATCGTTTGATCAACGCGTTGATCACGTGAGGCCACGAGAACCTCTTCGTCGGATCAGTCGTGATCACACCAGTCGTACACTGGGAATCGTAGAACCGTCGGGCGTCCCCTTCGAGGAAGAAGTGCAGCGCACGTACTGCCACTCCCTCGCACACTCCGAGTGTGCTGAACCCATCACGTATTTGGGCGAGGAATCCGAGTAACGTAATCGGATTCCGGCCGGAGAACGGCTTCAACGTAGGGAAAAGTCCCTCCAGCTCACGTTTGAGCTTGTGTACGCTTTGACTCTCGTTCACGTAGAGATGTTCACGTACATCGTTAAGTCGGTACATGCGGTACGATACCACGTTCGCAAATGCGTCGAGCATTGTCGTGTGCTCTGCCAACGCGTGGCAAACGGGTCCGAGGGCGTTCCCTGGTAAGCGTACCGCGTCGGCACGTTCGTTTTCGTGGACTCGCGTGTCCGTCGTGCCGAACGTACCCAGCCACGGAATGTACGTTTCACGTGGCGGGGGAGCTCTCGTATCGAATTGCGCAGCACGTGCTGCGTCCGCCGACCGCGCGTGGTCTGGCGTGTCGTTAAAACGTAATTGCCTTCGTGGCGTCTCGTCGGGGTGGGCGATGGCTCGTTGCACTGTCGCCCCCCTTCCGTACGTTGTCGGGGTCGTCGGACCGGGTGTTGGTGGGTATCCTCCCGGAACGGCCGGGGAGGATTGCGAGTTATAGGCGCGCGAGCCTTCGTAATTCGGATCGCTTCCGCTCGGCGGAGCGGAACGTCCGGCGACGATTTCGTTGAATACTACGACAAACGAGTCGAGTCTTCCCTCCACGGCGGAGAGGCGGTTTCGTAAATCTTCGTTTTCCCGTTCGAGGGTCGCTGAGCGTTCACGTAACGCACGAGCTTCGCGCTCCGAGACTCCGAGTCTCTGCCTTACGGCTTCGTCGACGGCCGCGTCGCTCGCCCTTTCGATGTGACCTCGAAGGTCTTCGTACACTACACGTAGTGCCGTGGGAGTCACGTTCCCTTCGTTGAGCTGACCGCGCGTTGCGGGGTCCATACTCACGGACTCAAACGGGCTTACCGTACGTGGTAGCTGGCCGATCGCCTCGATATCCGGCGGGATAGATCGATCAGTCGCGAAGATCGCTTCTGCTGACAAGGCCACGTCGGCTTCGGCGTCCGCTGACGTTGGCAACGGTTGCCTGGGCGACGCGCTGGAATTCGACACAGCGTAATTCATAGACCGTCGTCTGTAGCACGTAGCTTTTCGTTAACGTAAAAGAGCTCAACCTCGTTGGTTGTCGTTATGCTCGTAGCAACTTCTAGGTCGGAAGACCAGTGTGGAACCACGTTAGTTCTAGAAGTAGCTGGTACGAGCCACGGACACGCTGTCCTTAACGAAACGAAACGAGCAGTCCACCCGCTGGTGTTTTGACTGTATTGTTAGGTAGGAAGGTAGAGTGGTTAGCGAGTAGACACGAGCGTCACGACGCAACAATCCACGCGAGGATTACGTTAGCACACGAGGTGGTACGTCACCGGAGGCGCTCTCGACCAAGCCCGGAGGCACTACACGCAATCAGCCTTACGTGCGGCGATGGGTAGGGAGTACGCAGCTCGACGGAGACGAAGCCTCGTTAGGCAAAACGTAAACGTAAACGTAGAAGTCAGTCGTAGACTAGAGCCGTTGCTCGATCGTTGTCTTGTCCCCTTTCCCTCCCGGCACGATGCCAATACCTATATGGCCACGATGGCATCGCTTTACAGTGTAAACACTGTTCGTAACGTCCCCGAATGGGAAAGGACCTTGTGGGTCACACGTAGGGACCCGTTGGTCCGTTGGCCGTTGCCAGTACGTTCGTTGCACACGTGTGCAGGTTGCGCGCGCGCATGCGCCAGCAATGTTCGTTCATTGCTGTCGCCGGTCGTATCCGGCGAAATTCGAATTCCGCGGAAAAACGTAAATATTTGCAATTTCGGAATTGCCACGTATACTACAGTTTTCTCCCACCTTTGTGGAGTTTTTGTTGGCTCTCTTCGAGCCATGTGTACCGTTTTCGCTAGTATGGCTGCTGTGGCCGGTATCAAGAAGCTGGAACGCTTCAGCTAGTCGCATCGCATGTTCCATGAAACCCTTGAAGTCCTTCCTGAGCCTGCTGTGGGCGAAAGAAAGATCGTCCTTCAGCCTGTTCTGCATCGCCTTAGGACGGATAGCCGATAGTACATGATTTACAGCTACCTTCGGGGACGTTTCCATTACCCATAAGAGGCCATTTTGACGCAATAATGTATGGTAGGACACAAACAGTAATTGCATTCGTGATACTGCAGATGCGTCATGCATATCCATTTTTAAATTCTTAGACACGAGACTGTCCAGCGATGACAGGGTGACTGATTCTTTGCATTCTTCAGCCTTTCTTCTAAAAATGCACGCAATGTGGAATCATCAAGCTGGCGGTAGGAAAGGGCGCCTGGGATAAATCCCAATGCGATTGCCGATTCCAGGTACTCGGGTTCCACACAGAATTTTAAATCAACAGGCCTTGCAGCCTCTCCAACCAGCTGTTCGGGACTGGAGAGCTGTGTAGCCTTAGCTAATACTTCGTTAGCATATTGATCGTATAGTCGTAAGAATATGCGAATCGAATTTGCATCTTGTTTGATCAGCCGCGGGTGATCAACGTTGATGGATACATGGGTGTTTTTCGTGTGTCTACACCCGTAGTCTCTGATTCCATTGACATAGTGATGGATACAAAATTCAATTCGTTATATGTTCCCAACCAATGGTCCTAGAGGTTTCTTCCAGGTGTGTCGGAACAGCAACGAGTGGTGCAATACCACACGTCTTTGAGCGGCTTAGTTCGCGCTTCGAGAAGTAAAGTGATCACTGTAGTTCTTCCCTTGTGGGGTAGTGATGGCAGTGGTTCCATGCCTTCTTTATTGAGTCCAGTAGTTGAGACGTCCTTAAATACAACTAAGAAATCCTCTCACGATGGTCTATGAGTTGCCCTAAGTTTCTACGTCGTCGCCGCTGTCTTTACGAGACAGTCAGTCTACTTCCATGAGGTGTCGCTTTGCCGAGGTAAGTAGCGCTGTCTCGGGGAGACAGTTCGCTTCGCATTGTCCGTATGTAGCTGTTGTGTCTCCGGTGACAAAGTGTCACAGGAACAGCACTCGCTGTTCACGGTGCACAAGAAGTGTTGTCCAAATGATTTGTTGTCGTAGTGTTCGATTGTGATAGGACTGAGAATACGCTACAAGCGAAGGTGTTCATCAGACTGTGCCGGACAAGTGATCGGTTCCATCCTGTACGTTTCTAGGCCACAAGGTAGCCCGGCATGTATGATTCTACTCCTCGTGGAACATTCTGTTACCAAATATCTCGTCTGTGCAGAAATATCGTCCACAATCAACTTCGAAAACGATTAGCACCCGCTAGTTTACGTTTAGTGAAGTCTAAAATAACAAATCACAGTCATACTATACTTCGACAAATCATGACAGGTTGAAGAATACCCTTGGTGGCAATTCACTACTCGTAATATCTGTATTCCGCAGAATAATTGCCCTGAATGTGTCCTGCTCACTCTGGAACTCTCGAACTCTGCTAATTGCTCTTCGAATCTCCCTGCTGAAGAATCCATCTTGTTGGAAGTAAAACCGATCCCATCGCGTAGTCTAGTAAACTCTCTCTGCCACAATCCAAGCATCGTAGGTCCCAAAGACGACCCTGGTGCATGGTCCTCGGCCACCAATCCAATCCAGGCTTCAACTTTGTCCGGTGTACCATAAGCCGTGGCCAATCGCGACTGCACGTTGCGATTCCGCGAATTTGTCTAAAGTTTCGTAGACGACCTGCACCACGGAAACGTGCTCTCAGCTCTGAAAACGACGGCAAATTATGGTCACGACTTCTTTGCAAATTGAGCGCAATCAAATCAAACCCAATTTCCTCAGGAATACGCGTGAACAAAAAGTTACGCAGGGCCCTTACAACTCCAAGGTCAATTTCCTGAGCAAAGTTGTTCGCCGCGCCACGAATGAACGGGTCGGGTGAAGTGAACGACGATGACGGGCGGAAGAATAGATCCATGAAGGAAATACTGGGAAGTGGTGAGTTACCGGGGCCTTCCAAATTGACCACGTTGCCAACGAGTGTGTGTCCGACACGGAAGGCGGCGGTGGAGAAGGACATGCTCAAAGTCGGGTTTTCATTTCGACGGAAACCTCTGTACGGTTGCAAACGACGCCCTGCAATGGCTGGGAAAAATTCCTCAAACACAATCTTTTGGAATTGCGCAATGTTGATTTCACGCGCATTCTGGAAGAGGTTTTCGTCGTCCATGGACGGGAACGCGGCTGAAAGTTCGTCACAGAGCGTATTGTGCTCGCGTACAAACAATGTGTGCATGGCCGTCAAAACGGGGTGCTCATTGGCGCGATGGTCCCCGGCAATGAAAAAGTTGGGATTGGTGTTTGGCGCATTGACAAGCCCAGCTGTGTTGAATGGCAGGAGATTTCCAGCACTTACCTTCAGCTTTCCGCCAGAAAAGCTGCGGAGAAAGTCACTGCGTTCCTTGCTGGGTCCATACACAGACACAAGATCCACCGCAGATGACAATGAATTGATCGGACGTTCATTGCCGCCAGATCCCTCAACTGTGGCGCGCATGGAGCGCTCAAATTCAAGCTCTCCACTGAAATTGGCGAAAATGGGATCATCTTCCGGGATCTCTATCGGCATTTTTTCATCCGACAGTGGAGTTGCAGCAAATGTGTGGTCAAGGAATTGGGCGAAAAATGTGACAAGTTCGGACATGCCACGATCATTGAACACATTGCCAGTCTGGGGGGTGAGATGTTGGAGATGAGTCGAGGAGAGGGTAGATCCTCACCCGATGGCGTCTGGGTGAATCGATTGAAGTAGGAAAATTGTGGGAGACCTACAGAGCCGAATGTCGGATTACGACGATTGGTACAAGTTCCGTCGAGCGTTCTGAAAGAGTTTGAACAGGGACTACGACGGCGGCGACGGAATGCGGTTGACCCAGCCTCAAGGGGGTCGAGCCCTTCGGCATCCCTTCCATTGGGACGCGGCGCCTGGGCGAGAATTGGAACGAAGAGACATAGGAGCAGCAGGATGCCGAGATGGGCTGCAATTGCCATGGTGGATGGGCGTATCTTGGTCGAGAAGAGGTAGATTGGCAAATGTCGTGATAGGATACAGTGGGGAAGGTCTGTGAACTGGGACGGTCGAGGTGGTTAAAAAGGGACGAGATGAAGCCAGTTTAATGGCGTGGAGTCGTATTGTTGCAAGGGTTTGATTTCAGTGTGGTATAATGACGGTTGGCCAATACGCACGTATGATTTGTGTTACACAATATGTGTAACAGGACAATGTCAAACATCCAAGGGTAATGCTGGTGGAATCGATGATGGCTACACGTAGAGTCAATTTAGGGCTGCAGATATCTTCTTTCGTGCCCTTGGCAATGGCTCGATTTAGCGGGCTCGCGACCGAGGGGGAGGACTCGTGTTGGGCCGACTGAAAACGCTGTACCGTTCCAGAGTTTGTAATGCAGTCGATGTCATGATGTTCACTCGGGCCCCCTCTTGACAGCACACCTGTACAGAAGCTCACTAGGGCCCAAATTCATAGGCGCAAAATTGCCTTTCTCCCCGTGACATGTACTGTTGTACAGCATCCATATATCATGTATGTATGAAGTGACTGCTACTTTGCCAATGAAATGCCCACATCATGACAGACAAGATGTCACCCGCTGACAGCATTGGAAGTATTTATACTGTAGACGCGAGATACGGTCTGGATGGCTGTCATTGCTTGAGACTCTCCCTGCAGACGCGTGCGACACACTGCATTGCTGTTGAATAATCAAAGCAAATCTGTACTGGTAAGCGCTTCACCTTTACATTGCAAGCACGTTGTGAACACACTGAGAACACGTCATTGCGCAAACTCGTATTTGCTTCTGTCCCGCCCCAAAACCCATTGAAAAAATCTCCTCTTTCTTTCTAACATCTCTCTCTGCAAATGCTATGTTCATTACAACATGTCAACCATGAAAATGCAATGCCTTCGTCAAACTTTTTTACTTCTCCAAGTTGTAATCGGAAAAGATAGCACAGCATTTCATGGTTGCCATCCCCACGTCTAGATTCACATTCTAGTTCCGTACCTTTCGTCAACAAACTTATTTCGCGTACCTAATCATCATTTCCGTCCATCAGTGAACGGAGAAGCTACACGCTCCTTGAAACTCGAGAGACTTTCAATTGTTACACCCTTCCTTGCATCAGCTTTTTAGTACGGCACTCGCGATACCTCCAATTACAGTACCATCAGTAAGGTCTTGCACAGTTCACTTTTTTAGTCATGATGATCTCACAGCATATATTACAACCAAGTATGTGAGCTTTCATAGTCGTGGGAACATCAAAACTCCACTTGTGCCATCATTTGAGTATTTTCCAAGTTGGAATTTTTTACAACCTGGAGGTCGATGCTGCAAATGGCAGGTGTAAGCTAAGAAATCATAAAGCCCTTGGGAATACAGATGTCCACCAAATAAACCCACATTTGATGCCAACATGTGAAAAGCTCCTTGATTTCAGACCGTGTGATCAGGTTGTGTCTCCAGGAATTCAAATTCTCCCGCCGTGTATCATTTGGTCTCTGTTGTTTGCTTCAAAGAATTGCAATGCCGCCTCATGAAATATTCCTTCACAACGATGAAGACACAAGCTTACATACCTACCGTCCATTCCGTCCGGAAACACTACATCTTAACCCCAGCCCAATGCTCCCTGCGATTGAAACGTAGCCGTAACGCGTACGAAATCCATGGCACGACATCATCTAAACTCTCGACATTTTCACACCAATTGTGATTTGTATAAGCGCTTTCAAGCTTCAAGACTTCAAATATAATGTGCAGCATTCATCGGATAATTCCCTCGAACCCCCTCGGCTCGGCAAGGGGGCTCGCTACTGTGATGGAAAACTTATTGCAAGAGTAACGACGCTTTGCGCAGGATGTGCTGTGCAATATATATCCAAATGTTTCAATAGTCTTCATTTGTTGCGCACAATTTTTGCGTGTTCTTCAACTACATCTAGTCGGTACATCCGCTCGACAGAAAGTGAACAATCACGGCTCACCGGTTCCGACGACTTCATTTTATCATAAATTGACCAAATTTTGGATCATGTTTGAACACGCCATCGATCGCACGAGTTCGATGCAGCACTTTTGCTTGCACTTACCATAGAGTGGCAATTGGTCATGAACGACGTACACATGGACAGCCATGGCAAGATGTCTCCATCTCTCTTCGAAAATGAAGTCATATTTTCCACGCTGTACATTTCTTTTCAAAACGAGTCAAACTCGAGTCTTTCTTGAAATTTCTCTACCGTCACCTCATTTACTTATGCTGTAACTGCGTTGCTGTCCGTCTCGAGACAGCGTCTTGTTTGTTTTGGTAGTTTAGTATTCCAGCTGGAAAAATGCTGGTGCTCTCATTGCTGTTTTGTACACGCATGGTCATTAAACTGAGCATAAATTTGAAAACCTATTCAGTCTGGAGAGCTGCATGTATGGCAACTATACCGCCTCTAGCTCCACTGAATGTCAGTCTCGAGTTTCAGAAAATTGGAAAGTCACACGATCTCAGGGTTGCTCGCAAGCTCATCCTTCAATTAATAGGATTTCAAGGCACGAAGAAGATATTTTAACTTCAGAACGATGGCTGAGGCACGGCTCGATTTTGCGCGTCAAAATTTCGACATTGCATGCGCTTTCAGATACAGTATGCAGCCTAGATTATTAGAACGAAACTAGCCAAGTCGGATGCAATCAAAACGCATCATGCGGCTGGGGCAACGGTGAACGTATGTGAAAACGTGTGCGCCACTCCATGCTTCATTACCCAGCAGATCACTTGCATGGGTTTGTCTTGGCGAAGATACAAAGCCCATCCCACGAACGCAACTGCGTCCAAATCGCTGTGTGAGATGTTAAACACAGTAAGTAGTACACGTCCATACTAGACGAATAATTGCCTTATTAGTATCCGACGACGTCAGTGTTTTACCCTTGCCCGTTACGAAGAAGCAGTTGATCCGGTTGTCGGGTCCCGTCTGCCACTGATTCTCAAGCCATGAATCATGCATCTCATCAACAAAATTTGACTCTTTGTCTATCTTGCGAGCAGTTTGCATGGGGAGCACCGTGTATGGTAATGCAATTGCATGGCAGGAAAACATGCTTTTTCAACAGCCGAATGAAAGCTATGTTATGGTGGGCGAACGTGTGCATCATGCTCAGAAGATGAAGGATCACTTCGGCACCCTAATGCGAATTCGACAAGTGGTTCATTTCAGATGATGCCATCACGGTTTGAGAATCTTTCCAACGAGTTTCCACCATTTTTCGCCCTGCGTCGTACACGCGCCGACCTATCACATGCGCAGTGCCGACTCTCGAAACTAAAAAATTGAAATAATTTTCCGTCCATGTTGGCTGGGGACCGCAGTCCGGGGTCATGTCGATCGTGCAGGGTAAGGTCTATTTTTAAAACCCTACGAAAGTGAACTGCTTGCCTGCAATTGCGACGTCTTGAAGAGACGAATCTCTAGACTCTTTCCAGAGCCGAAAACACCGATTCTACAAATGGACGGTCCCTTGTAAACGTAAACGCGGGATAGGAATTTGGTACGAAAAATAGATCCGCCTTCGTGAGTAGAATATGACTTGTAGAACTTGTTGTGGAAGATTAGTCTTGGAGCAGGACCGATATGTCCGGACCATGACTTTGCACAAGTGGACCTTTTTGTTATTATAGAGGGGATAGGTGCAGACCGGCTAAACGAAGATTCAGAAAATTTGAACGTTGGTCACGCAGGGTTGTCACGAAATTGAAGTCATTAGGGAACCCTCAATGAAAAATATTCCTTGCTTTTCGACACGTAAGCCAATGATGTATCGCCATGTGTATGTTGTAGAGGTTCTGACGTCTATCACTTTATGTTCTGGGAACAAACAGTATCTGATTGGTTGGACACCGCTTCGATGACGCTGACGCACCCTCGGATATGCGGCGAGTCGTAGCCTTCTCAAGTATGGCAACACCAAGTTGCCGCATCGTAGCCGCATGGTATCCTTGGAGGGTACCATGTAGCGAGCTGAGATGTCACAACCGTGCATACTTCTTTTCGCGATAAATGCCGCACGGTCTGCGACATACCCTGAGCGCAAGTTGGAATGATTTCTACAACATTTGCGAGTCATACAAGACGGATCTTCTTTTCCCCTTGAACGAAGGATAAACCGCCCTTCCGATTTGGAATGGACGTTACGTGTATAGCAGAAAACTCCATACAGAATCTTACTTCCCGCTGTGAAGAATATCACATGCAGCTCGCGCCTCCTGGGCTCTTGTTGTTTTGCATCGACAGTTCTCACAGTTTGAGAGCATGAACAAATCATTGTTGTTTCAAAGCAGCTCAAAAAAGCTCTCCATTTCCGTCTTGTAGCTGCCTGCACGGAACAAAAAGCTCTTTATTCGGTTAATGAAAAGGCACGCGGGATGCATACAGTGCAAATTTGAAGCTGGACGAGAAAACTGAATGCTACTCTTCCATCCAACGCATCATTGTTGTCCGTGCCTAAACTCCAAAGTGTATATATTCCCATATTATTGAAAAAGACGTGTTCGAATCCTGACTGCTCAGGTACTCGTCCGGCTTAAGCTCTTATTTCTGAGTCCCAAGTTACCTTTGGCCCTCCTACACATCCCAATATGAAGAAAAGATCAGATTAAAGTATATGTGATTCTGTTTTGGCTATCCAACCTTTTTTTATTGCATTCAAGCATACTCCCAACTTTACTCTCTCGTGATGAAACAGATGGAAACACTGATGATACAGCCATCCTACTCTTTTGATACTGTGCTACTATTAAGAAGCTGTGGATATGATTCCGTTGTTCTTTTGCTTGAAATGGTCTCGACGACGAAACATTGGCCCATACCATTTCTACGACGAAACGAAAATGTTTCAGAGCTGGTATCACTGGAATTGATCCCCTCACACCAGCAAAGAGAAAGCGTTTGGTATCCGTGTCTAATGAAGACTGGTAATCCTATATAAGAGGCGACCCAAGGGTCGACCACCACGACGTTCATCACAGACATCAAAGTTTCAACCGATACCATCAGCTACGATGGGCCTCAACAAACGTTATCTTCTACTCATCTTCTTGATTCATGTTGCACAATCCTCAATGATGGCACAGGCCACTATAGTGGAGAAAATCCCCGCATCTATGATGTGGACGAAAAAGCAAAATCGGTCAACACAGCTCACAATCTTCTGCAGGGATCCTCTCCCTATTCCGATTCCATCTGATTGTTTTGTTCCGCCAACTGTTCCTGCACCTGCACCTGCACCTACCCTACACCTACAAATAATAGGAGAGAATGTTCTCCATGCACCTCAGCCTCCCAATGCCGGCAGAGATTGTGTTTTGGAAGTCCAAGCATATGCACCAGCGGTACAGAAAGGTCACTTCTGAGATGTGGGTTAGACCACGATGCAGCCCATGTACCGAGTAGTTTTTGCAGTGTGTCTACTCGGCTTGTTAGATACCGGTATGAAAGTAAAACTCCCTCTCCTTTATTCTTTCATTGCTCTCTCTTCCTCCGTTCTCCATTCCTGATCTCCCCTTTCTACTCTTCATTGCTACCTATTTATACTGTCAGTGGTTCCAGTGTTGATAATTACTTTCTCCCATACTCTCCTGAAATCTTTGGTTTGTCTCCTTGCATTCTGTAAATTATTTCCACATGATGGCACTGCATTGCATGTCAACGCAATACGCTGCACTGCGGTGCAATACACTATCAACTGATGTTAAGTGTCGGCTTTTTGGTTACCTGCTTGGTACCATTCTCTGCTCCCACGTAACACTCGGCCTCACTCGCTTATCCTCACTTTGCCACAGAGCGTATGGCCTTCGATGCGACTATTGCGTCATACTCTGCAACAATTAACGTAGGTAGATCTGCCTCACTGACCCATTCTGCTCCATTTGCATAGGTGTGTTTCACCTTGAACCACCGTTTGCCATCCCTGATCTTTTCCCCAATTATACTTTTGATAATTCTTCGACTGTCTGGGAGACCCCATCGATAGGATCCCCAGTCTCACATATATCCTCATCATACTTCTGAAGTCTATTGACATGCACCCGAGCGACATCCAGTCCAACTTCAGACTTGACAATATATGAAACATTAGTTAGCACCTCCTGCACTATATACGGCCCCATCCATGGTGTACGCAGTTTTCTCCCTTCTCCATGTGGTGGCGAGGATTATACACCATAACACGATCACCCTTTTCAAACTCCACAGCATTTGCTAGCTTATTGTACTGCTTAGCTGCATCTGTACGTGCCTTGCTCCCCCTCTGTATTAATTGCCAATGTAACTCTGCAAGCCTCCTTGCTAACTCCTCATTACTTTCTGGTTCTTGGTCGATGGCCATTCGCCTACCTGCTTCAGCATCAAAATCAAATGCATCCACTCCGAAAACAGCCTTGTATGGAGTCATTCCCGTGGCACTGTTCACTGCTGTATTGTACCTGAAACATGCCATTGGCAAATGCTGCACCCAATCGTTTTCCTCTACTGACACATATGCACGAATGTCCTTCATCAGAGTACGGTTAAATCTCTCGATAAAACCATCAGTTTGTGGGTGATAGGGACTGGTAAATATCTTTTTTGCCCCGACACATGTACACAAATGTTGCACCATCTCGCTCATAAATGTCTTTCCCCTGTCACTCAGCAGCTTTTCTGGTGGCCCAAACCTTAATATCCACTCATCGAGCAACACCTGAGAAATAGTCTCTGCCCGCTCATCCTTCACTGCAGTAGCCCACACAAACCTCGTGAATAAATCTCCCATTACAACAGCTTTTGATGTACCTCTCATATTGGATGTAGATACCTCCAGTACATCAACTGCAACGACTTGAAATCTTCTCAGCGGGTGCCACTTCTTCATATTTCCCTGCACACCTGGCTTACCCAGTCTATGTAATGAGCAGTTAACGCATTTTCTACCCGTTCCGATACATCATTTCTCCAACCTTTCCACCAAAACCTCTTTTCCACCCATTGCATTGTTTTCCATACACCTTGATGACCATTAGGCCTTGCACCATGGGCGTAATCAAGCACTTGAGGAATAAGTAGTTTTGGAACTATAATGCGCATACTAGAACCCTCAGCTAAACACAATAGTCCATCCTCATCCAGTACGTAATTGCTTCTTTCCGTAATCAGTCTTTCCAAGTCTTCAAACTCAGTTCGTTGGCCTTCTTTGATTTGTTCCACTGTAGGTAATGACCTTTCCCGTTCTGTCATCATCATGATGAGCTCATTGCATCTTGGACAGCGTGTATTAGTTACTGAATCACGACTCAGCGTATCTGCAACTGCCATTGACTGGCCTGGAGCATACTCTACCACAAAATCATAGTCCTGCACCTCTATCATCCACCTCGCCAGTCTTCCTTTAGGCTCCCTTAATGACATGAGCCACCTCAAGGCTTGATGGTCCGATTTCACCGTAAACTGCATGCCTCCATGAAGATAATGCCTCCATTTTTTAAGTGCATGTACTACTGCCAAACACTCTTTCTCGGTTACAGTATACCTTTGCTCCGCTCCTTCAGCTTTCGTGATGTAAAGGCAATTGGCCTCCATTCGTCCTTATTAGACTCCTGTAATAGAACCCCACCAATACCATAATCACTCGCGTCGGTCATCACCACCTTTTGTTTCTTACAGTCCGGTGATGCAAGTTCATTTGGGTCACACAAACCTTCTTTAAGATCTTGCCATGCATTCCTCTGCTTATCTCCCCATTTTTTATCCCAATCAATGATGTTATGGGAATCATTCCTCCATCGTTTCTTCCTATTACAACCAGAGTCCTTCAAAACGTCATACAGAGGCTTGGCTCTATTTGTGAAGTTAGGCAAAAAGGTTGCAAAGTAATTCACCAAACCTAGGAATCTTAGTAATTCTGTCAGCGTCTGTGGTTCCTTCAGATTCCTAATTGCCGTAATATGAGTTTCAGATGGCTTCAGGCCATTGGCGGTTACTCTATGACCCAGAACTTCCACTTCCTGCACTCCAAAACGACACTTACTGATCTTGAGACGCATTCCTGCATTCCACATGCACGTGAGAATCTCATCCAGCTCCTCCAAATGTGACTCCTCGTCTATCGTACCAATATTACCATCATCCATAAAGGCCCTACGCTCCTTCCCTTGTATTTTCCCAGTACTAAATTCACCAATCGCTGAAACACTGCAGGACTGTTCTTTAGCCCTTGGGGCAATCTCGTGTACTGCAGTAATCCTTTGACAGTTCGTACTGCCGTGTAAGGCTTAGAAGATTCATCAAGCTGTACTTGGAAATACCCATCCTTCAGATCGAAAGCAGTAAATACTTTCTTACTAGCCAACCAATCCAACGTTTCTCTAACAGATTCCATTGGGTACTGATCGCTGACAGTCCTGCTGTTCAATGCTCTGAAATCTGTTGTACACCTCATGCTACCGTCCCGCTTTGGTACAAAGACATTGTTGGCTGCCCACTCCGATTCAGAGTGTTCCACAATACCCTTTTGTAATAGTTTGTCCATCATTTTCTCTTCGACAGCTTGTTCGGCCGGTGAGCGTCTTCTAATTGGTACAACCACCGGTTCTGCACCCTTCACCAATTTTATCTCATGTTTGTACCCTTTGATACAACCAACTTCCTTGAATATCATACGATGTTTCCAAATGACGCCACGCAATCTCTCCTGCATCTCCGTGGTGCTGTGGAATTGTGTCAAGTCCATTCCTCTTATCTCTGCATCCACGTCAGCATCTTCAATTACAGCCCTTATTTCTTCATCTTCGATGTATTTCCTTCTTAAACTCCCTTCATATCTTGTGCTACCAACCATAATACATCCTTTCATTGTTTCCAGATCCATCTTAAACATATACCGCATCCAGAACCTTCTACCGAATAGCAGACCACTTGCTAGTTTCCTCATCACCCTAATTGGCTCTTGGCTCATCTTGCAGCCCCATATTGAAAAGTCAATATAACCTTTCCCAGCTATGTCTAGCTTCTTTCCATCTGCGCCAAATGCAGCACAACCATCTTCAATTAACGTTTCATTCAATGACTTAAACATGGTTTTATCCATCCATATAGAGAATGCACCTGTATCCACCACCGCAACCTTTCTCACTTCTGTTCCATTCACATCAAATCGCACTTCTATAACAATGTCAGACATCTCTTCCATTGTATCGTCGTATATCATCTCAGGGAAGTCATTAATTGTGGTGTCCTGACAATGACACAATGTCTCTATGTTGACTTCGGGAGCTAATCCCGCATACTTTGCTGTGGACCTCTCCCATTCCAGTTTCCCGACAACTGACCATTATTCATATGTCCACTTTTGGTTAGCCTACTGGTATAGCCTTACACTTGTCCTTTTCCCATGACATATGCCCAATATCATTACATCTGAAGCATCTGTATGTCGATTTCTTAGACTGTTGATGGCTGATGTCACTCTTGACAGCACTACCCATACTTGTTTCGACAACTTCCCTCACAGCCTCTGAGCGCGTCTGGTTCGCTGATATATGTGTCATTGCTGCTACCAACTCGTCAAATCCTCCTTGGATAGTATATGCATATGATTGCAACCTGTTCGGTAGACCCTTAATAAAAGTAGCCTGAATCATGTCCTTGTCTAGTCCAATGAAGTTCCTAGCACATTAACTCTCTCGCCAAACTGACTCGTCGATTCTCGTTTCTCGTCCCACTTCATATTGAGGAAAGCCGTATTTTTAGACTTCTTTTGTGTTTCATTGAACAACTTGTCTTCCAGTATATTCCACAGTTCCGAACATGTGATAGATGGGAATTCTCTTGAGGTGGCATTGGCTATTTTCAGTGCAGCTTTGTCAAATGACAAAAGTGACATTTCGCGCTCAATGTCATCTGTGAGCGGAAACTTCTCATGCAGCCTGTGAAAATCCTGCCTTGCAGAAGGGAAGTTGTAGTCTCCTGCTGCTGAAACTTTGTTCTGTGTCATTTTTCGCTCCCATATCTTCATCTTGTCAGATATGGACAGCCTCACAGCCTCATCTTTGCTTGCTTTGGAGGGTGTTTCGGGCAAAACCTGTGATGGAAACTCTTGTTCTTCCTTCACAACTGTGGTACGAATTCCAGATTGCGCATTCTCTGCTGCTCCCTGCCTCCTTAAAATACTCATCAATTCGTTATGGTTCGCAGTCATGCCCTTTTCAATATCCGCAATACAATTCTCTATCTTCAACACGCGGCCCTCCAGTCCTTCCATTCCATTCACTAATGCTTCGACAGTATTGTCAAGTACATTGAGTCTATGTTCCACTCCACTGATTCTTTCCGTATTAGTCGGATTCACCATCGTGTTATCAAACTTGTTTCACTGAATGTTATTGTCGCCCTCACTTACGCTTCCCACTTGCCAACTGTTATCGCCGCTCAGGAATTGGTCACCGAGCGTCAACCTATTAGAGCACACTGTCTTCCAGCCAATACAATGAATTTCAATCACTGCAGACCTGTCCACAAGCACAAAAAGTTTAAACTTATTGTTAGATACCGGTATGAAAGTAAAACTCCCTCTCCTTTATTCTTTCATTGCTCTCTCTTCCTCCGTTCTCCATTCCTGATCTCCCCTTTCTACTCTTCATTGCTACCTATTTATACTGTCAGTGGTTCCAGTGTTGATAATTACTTTCTCCCATACTCTCCTGAAATCTTTGGTTTGTCTCCTTTGCATTCTGTAATTATTTCCACATGATGGCACTGCATTGCATGTCAACGCAATACGCTGCACTGCGGTGCAATACACTATCAACTGATGTTAAGTGTCGGCTTTTTGGTTACCTGGCTTGGTACCATTCTCTGCTCCCACGTAACAGGCTTTGCAGAGGTAATCGCTGCGTACCCCGACCAGACCCAGATCCAAGACAATGTGGGACATCGACCCCGAATCAGCCTCCGTTCCTGCCTGATCCATCGTGCCCGGGCTGTCAACCACTGTAGTGCGGAGGAATTATTCACTCGAACAAATTTGCGTTTGCTACGGAGTGGACAGAGGAAGATTCTTTCGATCAAAAGATTAATCCACGGTCCGTTGTAGCTGTAGAATTCCCTTCCATTGGGAAATATCATTAGTTAGGTCATATGGAAATGATGAGAGTTATTCAGGGGATTTCCAGTCGTGGGGAGCACGATGAGATAGAGAAAGACGTAACTGATCTCCCGCGTAATAAGGATAGAGAAATTGGGTTTAGATGGTTCTACGGCTGCGTGTTCCGGGATGAATGGTATGACAACTAGTGTTACCCTAATCCAGAGGTAGCCTAGGCAACATGCTTTGAAATGCCTATATCGGAGGAATGTTCTCCGTTTCAGAAAGCGAAACTGCTCCATTCGTATGCATGACGATCTTCAAATGGCAAACGTTCCGGCCGAGAAAGTCGGCGTAAAGGGTGGTCATGGCTTTCCAGCAATGTAGTGTGATGAATACACCACCCCAGTAGTGCAGTTACAGGGTATCTGTATTGATACCCGAGTATGATCTACACGCACAAACTACTTTTTTTTGAAGAAATTATTCTCCGAGCGCAATCTGAACATCGGAAAGCCACGAGATAGCTTCCATTACTCACGGTTTTTTCTGTGGCGTTTGAAACCACCTTGTTGCATTCATCAATGTGAAATGCCATCACAATTGCACGACTTATTTTCTCCACACCAATCCCAACGCATTTTCTACCCGCATTCTTTCGCGCGTCGCGTTGCACTGTATCTATTTTCATGAACTGTTCCCATGCGTGCTAGATCATCAATTCGGCGCATGTCGAACAATGCAAATATCCTCATACAGGTGCACGTGCAAACACTACATTTCACCATTATTCGACTTGGATGAGTGCCAGCATGATCGACTACAACCGTGCCGGTAAGCGCAGATTTGTCCCGTTCCATCATTTCCCCAACATGAGCTGTTGGCGTTCACATTGCACGTGTTCGATATCGACGCATTAGCATCTGCTGGCTATGAGGTAGGGAAAAATAATCTTGCAAAGTCGGAGTAGCGTGTCTCTGTCAGCCTTCCAAAACTCAAAGCTGTCAGGTAAAATTACGCTGCACGACAAAAAGGGAAAAGCGCTGTCGTGATCCTCAAGCATGGCGTAGCACGCGATTGTTTCAAACCTCTGTAACGAGTCGAGACGCGATGTGCGTACTTGACATATGTCGAGTTATGAAAGAAACCCTGTCGCGAACTATAGCTGTCGAATTCAAGTTATGGAATACTACGCGATCGTTGAATGCGTTGATATTTGCTGTGGGAAACATTGTAGAAATTCTTCTCTGTTTGAAGGCAAAATGGATTGCATGTTAACCCGAGCCTATAGTACGGCGACAAGTGGGCGAATGTATGTTATGTGGATGATTCATTGCAATAAATTACTCAGTAGCCAATACGAGAAGACTAGAGCGAAATCAAACGCACAATGCAGTGACAGGTGGGCGAATGAAACTTGAGATACAGATCTAGCCTTCGCCGACTGGGAGGAAAGGGTTTTTGCCAATCTTGAATAATGGAAAAAATTTACGGGCATTTTGAAACCGTCTGATCAGAGTAAATCTCCAGAAACCCGATTTCATCAACCCTTCCAGCTTCACAAGATAACCTGATTACAGTAGCAGGGTTTAGCCCACCTGCAAGCACTGAAAGGCAGGCATGCACTGAGATCTAAACTAATGCAGCAATTCGAAGAATGTGTGAACAACACATTTCAAACATTTTTCGCGCAAGAGAAATGGCCTGCTCAAAGTTTCTTCCGGCATGCGCGACGATCGTTGCCTAGCCAACGTACAATACGCCGCCATCCATGTCATTCAGAATACCCGAGACATGATCTGATTACAGTGATATTTTCTGTCATACTTGGACTCTAGTCTTCAATTCAGCCTCGAGCAGTTCCGTCTATGCTACAGGTAAGCGCAAATACTGTCAGTCCCACCTGGCATATTTCATTAGCGCTGTACACACGATTGCACTGATGGACACGAAGACGCACTACCTACCAGCTCGAAGACCAATTGGGACATTTGCTTTGGTCTTTCATTGGTCAATAATCGTGCATCCCTTGCTGCATGATTGTTCTATGGCGGCGAATTGACGATGTCGTGGACCACAACTCGTACTGCCATGACATGGTAACTTTCGAATTCCACGTAAGATAATTCTGTTCCTCCATGTCAGGATGCCAACAACGATCGACAACCTGTCCGCAGCTTCGCTGGCGAGCGCTAATGGATATTGAAAAGGCGCTTGTACACGACGACAGAAAAACAGTATGTCATCGACTAAATCGGTTCCGCACATTCCACACAAATCCGATTGTTGGATTCATGGAAAAACGATTCCATTTTGCCATATCTGGCTCCAATGCGCCGTGTCGCAGCAGAAACGTTTCCACGTCATCGACAAGAATGTAAATCTGTCAGTTCCTTCCTCGCGTGAACGCCATCCAGTGTCTGCGAACAGGAGGGTGAAGAGGGAAACCGTCACGGCACAATGACGCTGATGAATCTTTGCGAATACCTTATTACTCTAACTCATGGACAATTTCTCGCCTGTTACTGGGCAAATTTGCGACAGGCACAACCAGCACGGAACTGTTCACAACGCGCAAGATGAAATCTTTTTCGTGTGGATACATCAATAGTAAGTGAATCGGTGAAAATCTCCTCAAATCAGGTGACTGGCTCTACGTCTCAAGCTGTCAAAGGGATAGTATTTTGAGAACAAAATATACCGTGCTTCAAAGGACTTTGTATATCGAGGGGTGAGAGTGATGCATAATTCGGAAATGTCGTTCTGTATGTTCTCCATACAGATGACTGCCTTGCTGAGATATTTCCATCATGATCGAAAATTTTCCTTGCAACGGAGTTCCAACCATGAAGACAACAAGGTACACAAGTCAGTGCTTGTCTATGAACATCGCATCAAAAGCATCGACGGAAGTATGCAATTAGATGTGTCCAGCATGACTACATTCATGAGAGATGTGGACAGAAAACGTAAAAATTTTCGTAACCTCCTTTCCATCCACTTATGAGCAGATTCAGGAACGACCTACAAGTAAGGATCCATACATTCTGAAGACTGAGATGATCACCTCGAGAATTTCGCACGATGATTTTGTCTCCCAATGCCTCAAATTACTAGTCGGTTTGTCTGTAATTTAGCGCTTCTCTCAATATGATTGGTCACTTCATCGAATAACATGGCAAGCCCTCTTTGAATCTGTTCAGTTTGGAAGGAGATATCCATGAATCATAGATGGTAATAAGGGAAGTTCCACTTCAATCACTAAGAACCTCAAACTTGGTTTAAATCTCTATCCACAAAATTATCGCAGTAGTGGTGTAGTAAGGTACCAATTTAGCATCGAAAGGCCAGCCATCATGAGTGGGGCGTCATGTTCTTTGGTTCATGACCGGTTTTCTCACTTCTGCAAAGGATGCGATTGCATTCCACTTAGGGGACTTCATCTGCCATAGTCGGGCAATTTCATGGCTTACTTTCCATAAGCCAGGTACTTCAATGCTATAAAAACAGCCTTCAGGTCGAAAAGTAACCTACCCATCCAGAGAATTCTGTTGTAGATATTCACCTTTCTCATGGATCTGCGCAAAATGAAAGGCTTCCGCAATCTCTTTCTCATGCTCTTCTCTCTGTATTCATTACGGAAATCTCAATGTTTACCAGTGCTACCGTAGTTGAGGATGCAGCGAAACCGAAAACTGACGGACTTCAAGCACAAACAATCCCAGCAGCCAAAGGAAAAGCCAGTTTTTGGTCTGACAGCAAGAACAGCCAAATCAGTCAAGTTTGATAACTTTGGTGAGTCCGATTGCGATCGGACGCCTACGAGATTGCTTTGACCTAAATGCACGCCCATCCCCATCAGCATCTCCACGACCGAGATCCCGCCGATGAAATTACCCGAATGCTCTAACGTGCACGATGGCCACTGAATGTAAGCAAGGAAAATGTTGGGGAAGTCCGCCGAGATGCACTGACGGAACTTATCATTCACTTCTGAGGTGTGGCTTCTCGGCAGAATGTCATAGATGCACACACGATACGCACTGCGCTACACATCATTGCAGTCGTGGTCGATGTGTGATGCTGAAAAAATGGAAGCACATCACATGTTCTCTCATCGATACTGCCAGTGCTTTGCCGATAACTCCCATTGATTATGGGATACCCTAACCTAGAGCAACCCGCTTGTAATGGAGACCGCTTTTCAGGAATGTAAGTCTAGATTTTTTTCAGGCAGATAGCGAAAGAATATCTTGGAGCTAGAGAGTTCATTGTTCCATGTAGCCATGGAATTTAGTTCATTTAGAATCAACCGTGTCGGGATTGTATGAATAGTTTCAGCGTCTTAGTTGAGCGTTCGCCAAGTCAAATTCGAAAGGAATCTGGGAACTAAAGCAGACGGTAAATCTATGCACTTGGATATAATTCAGAGCAGTGATCAAGTACCCTCGAGGGTAGATCGCTGCATCCGGTGACCGGATCTACAGATGGTACGGAAAGGTGCTGGACCATTCAATATTGAAATTTGTTGGACAACGGTAGCTCCTCGCCTACCTTCTCATTCATTAGTCTTTATTTAACAAGTGCCCTTTACGCGCTGGCGCGCGCTTCGCGCGCGTGAATCTGATGCACCGAAGTTCTGTTTGCTCAAGAAGCAGGCAGGTCTTAGCTCGCAATCCACGTAGATTCCCATCCTAGATACCCATACACCCTCACATACTATGGTAGTGTAGCATGTCCTCATGAGTACCGAATTTGTGAAAGAACTCAGGTTCCTTACCTTCTTTATTGTTTCACTAGTTCGCCGGCGGAACTTAAATATGTATTGACTACTGTAAATGGTGTAAGTTATTCGGAAAGCCGAAGGTCAGATGTAGCGCGGAAAAGAAGTTATTCGTCAGTCGCCGCGCGCTGCAGCTGAGTGAGGTGAACTAGTTTCGCTTGCGTTGTGAAGGGGTAGGTTGAGAGTCTTGGTTAGTATGTCCGCTGGGTTCTCTGTAGAAGCGATGTGAGTTGGCGTGATAAGCCCTTGATTGACTTGTTCGCGGAGCCAATGAAATTTGACATCTATATGTCTTGACATGGGAGTAGGGTATTTAGCTTTCGCAGTGCTGATGCTGGCAGTGTTGTCAATGTGAAGTGGGATGGGGTGATTGACGGTGTGTCCTATTTCAGAGAGTATACCAGATATGGCACGTAAAAGTAGTGTTGTTTGAAAACCAGCGACATATTCGGCTGCGTGCGTAGACTTTACCAGGTTTTGTTGTATTCTTGACTGCCAAGCAACTGGAGCATTGTTGAAGAATATGAGGGAACCGGATGTAGAGCGGCGTGTGTTCAGGACAAGCGGCAAATCCGAGTCAGAGTAGCGACAAGGCCTGCATGATTTCCCCTGGGGTAGAGGATGCCTGTGTCTGCAGTGCTTTTGAGGCGTGTAGTCCAGTAGGCGGTCAAGCTATCCCTGAGAAGTTGTGCAGTGCAGATGTGGGTAAGGAGTCCGGTACCTCCGATCCCAAAGGGACGTAGAGGAAGGGCTTTATATAGTGAATGTAATCCCTTGCTTTCTATCTTCTGTACTAATTATCAAAGGAGAGCAATTACGTGTCCTAATGATCCGCAGTACACGTAATTATACTCGATATTTTAGAGTGGGAGGATGAGACATTTCTCAGTATTGCACATTGTCTACAGCGCCCCATGACTGTGTATCAGTCATTTAGAGGATAATGTGCATATGGCCTTCTTGGCAATTTTCTTTTTGCAATGTTGCAGAGAAAGGCCAAGACTGTCTCTGGTGCGTCTTCAAATATTTGTAGCATAAGTTCCCACGGTATATCATCAGCGTCCGGAAGGCCTTCCCATTCTATCTTGGCCAGGAAAACACCCCGATCAATCTTAATATCCAGAATACGCTCTATGATTTCGTAATGAGCCTCAGTGTGGGGTTGCATAGCTCAGTAGATCCTTTGATACTTCTGCACCAACAATTGGCTATGATAGTAGTGCAGTCTGGAAGCGTGTACTTTCTCCTTCTCATCGATATGAGACTGTTTACTTCGTAAACCAGAGGACTCACTATGTCACTGATTCTCTTTGGCCCTTGCAATTTGTAAGCTAGCATATGACCAGAGTTGCGTGCCTTTCGCACTAGTACAAAGTCACCAACGCAGAAATTGGGCTGAATGAGGTTAACCTTTTTGTTGTGTGCTGCAATCTCTTTTTCCCTCCTTGCACTGACGAGAATTTCCACATCCTTGTGCATCTGATCTGTAGTTTCCTGTAGCTGACCCATCAAATAACTTGTTTGCTCTATCAAAGACAGTGCCTTAATATTTTCACAGTCCGAGCTCAACAACACATTGATATTGGGCTTTAGAGCCGTCATTACCTCTAGAGGACATCGATAAATGCCTTCTGGATTTCTTCCAAGCCTACTAAGAGGAGATTCATTCAATACTCTTTTGAACCTCGGTATGCAAGTAGGCCAATCACTAGATGCTAGCCGTAATTCAGACAAAGAGCCTTCACGGCTCTTAATATCTCACGGTTGACCTTTTCCACAGTACCGTTCGCCCATGGCGTATACGTAGTTGTGAAATGATGTCGTATATCATTTTCATTAGCAAGCAGCTTCATGGTCTCATTGCGAAAGTGAGAGCCCTGATCCGAAGTCCACACATCCATACATGAGAATACATCAATCCACTGCCGTATAGATTTAGCTGTATGTTTTGCGTCTGCCCGTTGAGAGGGGCAGAGCCACTTGTAAGATGAAAATCATCACTTGGGACAAGAACGTATTTGTAGCCTTCCACAACTGGCCCCATATAGAGATAATCAAGTGTAGCATCTGATTGGGACGGGATGCGTG
Organism: Asparagopsis taxiformis; assembly: GCA_030407315.1. Classification (NCBI taxonomy): domain Eukaryota; phylum Rhodophyta; class Florideophyceae; order Bonnemaisoniales; family Bonnemaisoniaceae; genus Asparagopsis; species Asparagopsis taxiformis. The sequence continues at coordinate 29,299 of JALQPE010002232.1, read as the reverse complement.
CGCTGTGCTGGCTAGAGGCCGAGGTATTTTGTCTCCTGCACGGGAAGAAATGCAATGCAGGCACTTGCGTACAAAAATCTCCACATCCTTTCTAATTCCAGACCATACAAACTCCTTCATAATACTGTGCCACGTAGCATCGATACCTCGATGCCCTTCTAGTCCACATGACCAGAACTAGTATTTGCATTTGCAATTCTGCTGCTTCGCTTGGAATCCAAATCTTTCCATCCTTATATAACATTCCATCTTGATAAGTAAAACCTATCTTTTTTTGAGTACTGCTATGTTTGAGCTGTATTTCTTTCACCCTTTCCTTATCTGGCCAGTCGAAATCTCGGAATATTGGACTTTCCATCATTTGGTGTAGCCTGTACAATAGATCTGACCGCTTTAACAGATGTTCGGCTTTGTTCCTTCGTATCCTTTGAGCCATCTCGTAAGTATGTCTGCAAACACATTTTTGTTTCCCGAAGACGTGCTCATAGTGTATTGGAAACTTGAGAGGTAAAGGGCCCATCTTTGTACCTTTGATACCACATGTCTTCCGAGGGCAGGTTCCAGAGAGCATGGATTGAAGATGAACAGTAGATTACGATGGTCAGTGTACACATGAGTACTCGTGATGCAAACATGTAATCCAGCTTTTGGAAAGTCTGGTATATGGCAAATGCCTCCTTTTCGAACGTAGACCAGTTCATTTCCGCTCTTTGAAGGAGGAGCTTATAAAAGAGAGTGGCTGGTGCTTCTGCTCAGTCAAGTCTTTGTCTAAGTCCTCTAAAGCACATTGTGTAACCACAGCAGCCCAATGCTGATCAGATGCATCCATGTAAATACAACCTCCATATCGTCCCGTATGTGTGCCAATTTAACAGCATTTCTTAAGCTCTCTTGAAGTTCTAGGAAAGAGTTGTTCTCCTTTGGCCCCCAAGAGAGTGTAGATATGCATATTGCGTACGGAAGGTGAGTACGCTGTCCTGTTTTTTCAAAAGCTTTCTCAAGTATCTTTCGCAATGGTTCAATGCGCTCCGCGAATGCAGGTACTGAGCATGCCATCCACTGCATACAATGTATGAATTCGCACAGCTCACCAGCAGTAACTGGCTCTTGCATACCAGCTAGCCCCGAAAGCCTGCTCGGGTCGAACTTTACACCCTCAGTGTCAATGATTCTGACACACCATTTCACCTTAGTTGCGTATAGGGTAGACTTCTTGGCAGAAATTTTAAGCCTGTATTGACGGCAGATCTTAAAAAATGCTTCCAATACATCCAAGTGCTCTCTCTCCGAGTGAGTATGTATTAAGAAATCATCCAGCCAGGCCTTGAGATGGCTTGATAACGAATCAAAACAGGATACAACTGTTGCCTGGAAGTTGGCTACACTGTTTTCTGCCTCCCTGTAGAGTTCGAGTAGAGGAATAAATTCCTATCGGGTTAGTATGCTGTGATATTCCTGGCTTCCTCCTTCCAATGGCAATTGCCAATATCCACTAACAAAGTCAATTATGGCGAACACGGAGCATCCATTCATGTCAGCCAATTCACTCTCTATGTGTGGCATCGGCCACGTCATTGGTACTGTAGCCGCATTTATAGCACGCAGATCGAAAGTTATTCGGAACTTGGAGGTCCTGCTTTCGCCACGAGCAATGGTGCTGAGACCCATTGTGCATGTGGATTTTTCCGACAAAACCCCGAATGCTTCGGCCTGTCGGATGAAATTAATGATGAACATCTTTGCTCTATAGAATAACTTCTTGGCTTGGCCCTGAAAGGTACAGCACCGGCCTTCAGTACGATTTTCATTGGCTCCAGCTTAGCTGGAGGGTCATTCCCCAATCTACATCTGAACACGTCTTTTGTACTGCTGTAGCAGGTTCTGCAATCGTTTCACGTCCGATAAACCAGCAATTTTTGCATCTTGCACCATCATGTTGAGTGCTGTATCGATCTCTTGTGACGTGTCAATGCTTAGCTCCAGTAATGGAAGGTCCTCACTGCTTTCATAGTCTGCTTCAGGGCCTGTAGAATGAAAAAAAGCCGCATGAATTACCCAGCTTCTTGACAGAACCATACGAGGTATTAGGGTTATCTTCGTCAACAAGCTCGGATATATCCACATTACCGCTGTGTCGTTCACCATGCCGCAGTCAAAATCTGCTTGGCATCCATTCCCAGCGCCTCGAGGCACTTCCTACCCAGCATGCTGTTTGTAAAGGCTTCAATGCCACGTACCATGTAACATTCCGTAGAGTAGAGTGAGTGAAGAGCCATGGCGTACATGCAGCTTGATATTAATCTTGATCTTGCGATCACACTCGACATATATGCGATTACCTGAGGAGTCCTGCTGTACAGCAAGATCGAACTTAATTGGGGTAGATAATATTTCTACCTTCAATGTATCGTTTCCGGGTCTTTCAATAGACTTAAACAGGGAGGGACAGAGCAAGTTGATATCCGAACCTATGTCCGTACAGATAATACTTTGTACTTTGTCTGCAAATGTAGCAACAAAGTTTGTAGAATTCTCGTTCCTCTCTAGAGAAGGCACTGACATTGTGGCATCTTTCACTGCATAAATGCTTCCAGATGATCCTTTTCTTGCTTTTTCGTCTTGGAACTTCTGATGAAGTTCCCTTTCCTTTTCAACAGAAGTATTCCGGCAGTATCTGAGCAGGTGGCGTTCTGTACAGTCTGGAATGAGGCATTTGGGCGCATTTGCGTTTGGAATTGAATGGTTTAGTTTCTCCTTTCATATATCCGTTATTTGTTGTCGCATTTGGCGAAGACCTTAGTTTAGAACCCCTGTTGTATTTCCATTACCAGCTGAAGAGCCTTTCTGTATATGCTCAGCTTGTGTACACACGTAGTGTACAAATTTTTTCCAGTCGTTTTTTGTTTCCGTCATATACTCCAGAGCATGTTTGACTTTGCTCTTCAGTATTGGCGGATATAACTTCTCTGTCAAGAGCTCAGTTGCCTTTGCAGTGTTTGCTTGTATAACTTTGATAGTCTTTTCTCCTCCAGTCTTGTGTCAAAATCTATTGCTAATTGCATGATTCGAGCGCGTGGATCAGTTATTTTCGTATTCGTTCTCAATCCAGCTAAGGCTGAATGAATGAAGTCTGGGTCTGGCTCCGCCCCATCCACTGTATCAGATAATTCCTTGATCCATTCTTCTAGATGCATTTCTGATAAGTTTTCGACTGATACATTCGGAGCAATCGTATCGAAGTATCCCAAACGATGAACCGATCATAACAGCTGGGGACAAATGGACACACGGTACGTTGCTGGAACCAATGGTGCTCCATCTTTCTCTTTTTGTTCAATTTTTAGTTCATAATGTTCCCTGTCTCTTCTGAATTTTGCCGCTTCTGCGGGATCGACAGAGGTTAGTATGGGGTGGCTGATTGGCTGAAAAATGACCGGATCCTTGGTTGCAGCACTCCTTGTCGTCACCATATCGAAAACTTGACAATAGAACTGCGCTTTCCAGGAAGCCTGAAGCTGACTACCGTATCTTCCGGCCGGACGATAGATATATCTGTAGTCCAGTAGGCGGTCAAGCTATCCCTGAGAAGTTGTGCAGTGCAGATGTGGGTAAGGAGTCCGGTACCTCCGATCCCAAAGGGACGTAGAGGAAGGGCTTTATATAGTGAATATAATCCCTTGCTTTCTATCTTCTGTACTAATTATCAAAGGAGAGCAATTACGTGTCCTAATGATCCGCAGTACACGTAATTATACTCGATATTTTAGAGTGGGAGGATGAGACATTTCTCAGTATTGAACATTGTCTACAAGGTGACGAACGACGCGTATGGCAGCTTTCCAATGGTGTTGGGTAGGAGACTGAGAATATCGGCCGAGGAGACCAACAATGAATGAAAGATCAGGTCTGGTGGAGTCACATAAGTATCGAAGTGATCCAATCAGGCTTTTGTAGTCAAATTTTGAGGTGTCTAGCGGTGCACTGTGCTGCGGTTTGTCCAATAGTAGTTCAGTAGCTATTGGTGATTTGGCAGGTTTGGAATCAGATTGGCCAAATCGTTCGATGAGAGAATTGACATAGGCAGGTTGTGAAATGCTGATTCCAGCAGTGGAGTGAGTTACTTTCCAGCCGAGAAGATGCTCGACTGTTCCAAATCTTTGAGCTTATATTTTTGACGGAGGCGCTTTTTGACTTTTGTCGTGAGTGGTAGATTGTTTGTGACCACTAAGAAGTCGTCCATTGTTATAACCAGGAGTACAAAATGTGATGGGTCGGATCGAGCTCGAAGGATGAAAGAGCAGGTGTCAGATGTCATACGGGAGAAGTCGGAGGCGATGAGAAAGTCAGCTAAGCCTTCGGTGAAGATTTTGCAGGCCTGATTGCTGCCATACATATTTCCCGTTAGTTTGGCTACGTGATGGGGGTACTTGACGGAGCCATCAAACCGTTTGGGTTTGTGCAGGAAGATGTTTGTCTCTGCAGGAAAATTTCATGTAGAAATGCGGACTCGAGGTCCCAGTGGAGGTGTGTAGATTGTTCACAGCTGCTAGTGCCAATGCTGTTCTAATGGCATCCCTGCTGGCTACAGGACTGGATAAATCATCAGGATCGTAGTGCAGTCCAGGAATTTGTCAGTCGCCGCGAACCGTGCAGCGTACTTTGCGTATAGATGGGTTTCCGGTATTATCCTTTTTGAGTTTCAGGATGGTTTGAACGGGAAGGAGTTTGGTGTCTGCAGGAATTTCTGATTTGGGTACAAACGTGAGTACGCCTCTTTCTTCAAGACTATCAAGCTCGGAATTCCATGCCAATTCCCATGATTTGGAATCAGGTGCACGTTGAGCTTGTTTCAAAGTTTTCGGTTCAGTGAAGATGAGAGGATCTGTGGCAGTGTAAGCGGAAGTGTGGAACGAAGTGTGAACGGATCATGAAGTGGCTCATAAATGGAAAAGTCAGCTGCTCTGCATCGTGAAACAAGATTGGTGGCGCTGTCAAAGATGTGGTAGTGACGATAATCTGCACGTCCTATGTAGTGAACAAGTTTCGCGCGTGGTTCCAGTTTGTTGCGGGGAGCAGGATCGAGTACATGACCGGTAGTGCCAAATGGTAGGAGAGTTCGGACATCGGGGGTGCAATTATGGTAGAGAGCAATGGGTAGTTGACCGTGTGCGTTATGAGGTGTATGATTGTAGGCGTCAGCTGCTGCGATTGCAGCAAAATCCCAAAGGGTGTTTGATAGTCCACTGGATAGTAGTGAAGCGCGGGCAGTATCCATGATTGTACGATTGACTCGTTCAGCGAGTGAATTTTCTTGTGATGTCTGTGGTACGGAGGGATGAGTGTGAATGTTATGTGACTCGTAAAACTTTTTGAGGTTTGTCGTGTGATACTCAAGAGCGTTGTCAGCAGTGATGTGTGTAATACGGTGCGGTGTGTGAGTTGCGGTTGAGTTGATGTGCTGCATGAGAAGTTGGCCGACTGTTGACTTGGTCGGCATACATTGAAGAGTGAGGTGGCGGCTGCCTTCGTCTAAGAAGGTGACAAAGAATCTGTTCTTAGTAAGGGAGATAGTAGGGAAGAGATCGGCGGTTAGGGCGTCTCTTGTGTTTGAGATTGTTGGGAGATCGTTTGGGAATGATAATATGATATAATCCATCCTTTGTTTTGGGTGCGGAGATGATTATGTCGGAGTTTGGTGGAGGTGTGGATCGTTTCTTTACGTAAGCTTGATCTTTTTGAAAGAGTACATCATGGGTATTGGAAATTTGGCCGACGGAAAGGAGATTGTTGGTCAGTGTCGGTGTGACTACAACATCATGGGGTGGTAATGTAGTGGATGGATTGATGGGGACTTGGGTATTTCCATGGTGTGTAATTTTTTCCGGATGCCCATCGGCACACAACGTATCTGAGACAGTCATAGAGACGCCTGGTATTGGATGAGTTAGATAAGTTTTGTTGGCGCCAGAGTCTAAGATGTAAGACGAGTGAGGTGATGGACGTACATCGGAATCCGACATGATTGTGGAAGGATGAATGTCAGAGAATGAGTCTTGGATTTCTTGTGTATCCGTGTGGTTGGCGCGGGAGGGTGGTTTGGGATTGTTTGAGTGGTTGGATCTCATAAACGTTTTGTGCATTTTGCAGTATGCTGTGTCATGGGAGCTCAATCCATGGAATTTGCACCAACGGCCACGATGTCCTTTTGGACGTGGAATGTTGTTATCTGGATGGAAGATATGCGGGGATGTGGAAGTGTGGTATTGTTGGAAATTTCGACGGGGGGAAAACTTGCGGAAACCGTGATGAGGGGGTGACATAGTAGTGTTGTGATTGGAGGAGGGTGTATGGGATCGCATGCGGATATGGTCATGTTTGAGCATCATCGTGATGACATGATCCAGGGAGAGTGGCTTGTTTGGGTGAAGATCACTGTGTGTGCTTATGTTTTGTAAGAACGAAGTCCATTCTGTATGATTCTCGAGTCCTTCAAGGATAAATTGGATCGTGGTGTTATCTTGTTCTATTTCAGGATAGGAAGAGCGTATCATCACCATGCGTAGGTGTCTGTGTTGCTCAATGTAGTTTGATATTGGGATTGAAGGGTTCCATTGTATCTCACGTGCACGGCGTCGAAGGTTGTCAGGGTTGTTTTCAGGACTTACAGCGGTGAGTTTGGAATGAATCTTGGCGTATAGTATGTGGATGGGACCACTGAGTTCGGAATCTGTGAATTGTTGTATGATGTCAGGAGAAATGGAGGATAGTACCAGTAGCTGTGCTTGTGCATGTTTGGTCTCATGTGCCTCGTTAGTTGCCGCGTCCGAAGAGTGTGGAGCTATACGGGTGAGGTACGGAAAAACTCCTTGACTTTTTGCAAAGTGTTCCATAGCGATCTTCCATGGGATGAAGTTGTCTGCTGTGAGAGCAGGAATTTCAAATTGATGTTGTATAGGGACTGGCATTGGGAGGGGTGTAGGTTGAGGAGAACTGAAGTTGGCCATCGTAGAGTGATTCACTGTGAAAGTGGAGTGCAATACGCGTAGTGTGAATCTGAGAATTTGACGCTGTCGCCGTAAAATGGAGGCACAGCTTTGTTAGAACGTGTCGCCGTAAACAGGAGGCGAGTTTGATAGGAGATCAGGCGGAAAGTTGGGGAAGGATGGCGGGTTGCAGTGGAAAGAGTTTGGGCTCATAACCTGTGAAAGAACTCAGGTTCCTTACCTTCTTTATTGTTTCACTAGTTCGCCGGCGGAACTTAAATATGTATTGACTACTGTAAATGGTGTAAGTTATTCGTCAGTATTCGCATCTCTATCTAGGCTTGGATACACTTTTACACGTCTGGATTATAGTGTCCCAACTGCAGACAGAGCACCCTGGGAGGTGCGGTAACCAATCCCAAAACTTGATATCCACCTATGTTCTTTCTGTTAGAAGAGTGTCTCTTGCGAGTTCCTCTTTCGGTTTATTCAGTTTGCTGAGTTGGTTAAGTATAATCTTCTATCTTGTGACCGGCGGCGGTCTCTACGACAGGCTGTCTCTTATTAGCATCCTGATGGTTGACTGAGGTGCTGCTTGGCGACGATTTGTTATTATTAGCATCCTGACACGCCCCCTGTCGCCAAGGGGCGGTGAGGTCTGAAGGTAATGGTTGTGAAAGGGGTGTAGCGTCGTTGTTTTCGGATTGGGGTAGAATGCGCAGTTGGGTAGATAGTCTTGTGAACGTTTTGGTAGGGAGGGGTTTGGTAAATATGTCAGCGAGCATTTGGTCAGTGGGGATGTATGTTAGAGTAATTTTGCCTTGCGCAATGTTGTCGATTAGGTGGTGGAATCGAATGTCGATGAATTTTTGACGCTTAGTGGGGGCAGTTTGGGCGACAACTTGTATTGCCGATTGAGAGTTGTAACGTCTTGCAGGTAGGCTGAAGGGTTTGGTTGGGCTGTGGCGATAGCAATGGGCGATGTCACTCTGCCTCCATCTGCTTGTAGGGGAGGAGAGGATGCCTTTAATAGTGCCACTGTGGGCGCGTTTCGGCCAAGTACTGAGCGTACTCTGGAATGTGCTACCTATCATGGCTGTTTCGCCCGGCCATTTGCTCCTCGAGCCGCTTGTAACCCATGATAGGGTGGCAACTTGAATGTGCTACCTATAACTCTTGTTACTACGCTCAGTAGAGGCCATGGCCCGGCTATAAGCTCGTTGAGCTTCTCGTAACTCATGATAGGGCGGTAACTTATCAATTAGCTGTTGCAGATTGACGTGCTACCCAGGCACGGTAAGCTAGGCGGGTGCCTGCCTCAGCCACGGCGCTGCGTTCCACATCTGCTCCTGACCGTGTGATCCCACGGCGCATTTTTTGAGCTCAAAGGGATGCGTTACAGTGCCCCGGACTTTGCTCACAGGTAGTAGCAGAGTTCGGAATAAATAGACTAGCCAGTACATTTGGATGTGTTCGTCCAGGAGTGTTTATACATTGAAGCTCCTGAGCAAATCACCTTCAAGAGTACAGCAATGGTATTAAACGATAACACTTCGAATACACTGAAAACTGGAGTGTACTACATCACTTCAAGTGCACTGAGACTTTGCTAGCCGTTTAAGTTTCTCAGATCCTGGTGTTTCCAGGAACTGCTCAAGAAGCTGAGGCATGTCTTCATATATGTTTTGAAGAGGTTCCCAAGTCAGGTCAATATCATCAGGGAGACCTTCCCACTCCACTTGTATCTCGAATGAGCCACCGCGGCTTCTGAAAGCGCGCAGTGCTTGGACATCTGGTACGTTGCGTTGGAGTGCTCAGCAGCTCTGAGAAGCCTTTCTTCTACCTCCTTACCATCCATATCAGCACGGTAGAGAAGGAGCCTTTTTGCGTGGACCACTTCGTGCTTTAGGGTGATAAGATCTTCTACCCGAAATATTAGTTCTCACAGAACTGCAGTAATGCGCCGGGGACCGATCCACATATGCTTCAGCTTATGGCCTTTAGTCATAGATCTCCTGACCAAGACAAAATCACCTATGCCAAAGTTCATGGGCTGCAAATTCGTTTTTCGATTGTGAGCTTCGATCTGGCGACGCCGCTCGTGTCGCACCCTTTCCGAAACATTCCGATGCATTGCGTCCAGGGCGGATTGCATTCGTGTGATTCCGATGAGCTGTTGGGCTCGGGCCATTTTGAGGCTGGGCACGTTTTGGTAAGAGGCGACTGGGAGTGCATGTAAGAGTGGATGTACCGGGGTATGGCCTGTAAAAACTTCTATGGGGGTGCGATAGACTCCGGGCGTATTAGGATCACGGAGACCTAGTCGCTACAAAGGTGAGCAATTTAATATGCTTTGCACGCATTCGATAGTAGACGGCCAGTCCTGACATGCAAGCTTCCATTCGCTACAGAGAGATCTGCACGCACGTAAAACCTCCCTGCATATACGCTCCACACTTCCATTTGCCCAAGGGCAGTACGCAGTAGTGAAGTGATGCTTCACGTGTAGCTGCGACGTGATTTTGTTGAAGAGCTGGTTCTTGAAGTGAGAACCTTGATCAGTTACAAGCCACCCCACCGTACTGAACGATCCAATCCAGGTGGTCAGTGCATCAGCTGCATGGTCACTTGTCGCAGCCTCGGTGGCAAAAAGCCACACAAACGGAGAACAGTCATCCCGTATGATAAGGACATTCTGTTTGCTTTCATTGCCTTTGCCCATGTACAAATAGTCCATGTGTATGACTTCATTTGGCTTTTCACCGTGAAGAGCATGTGCGAGGGGTCGCGGAATCATTTTTCCTGTACGGGAAACTATACAGTGCAAGCAATTCCGCACCAAGGATTCGACATCCTTACGCATACCTCTCCATACGAACTGAGAGGTCAGCGTACTCTGCGTACTTGCGAATCCACGGTGACCCATGCTGCCACAATGAGAAATGACAATGAGCTTGAGCTGTAACTCTAAATTGTTTTTCGGAACCCATATGCGGCCATCCTGTTCCTGTAGCAGGTAGAAAATCCGCTAGAGCGGCAAACCACTCGACAGGTGTCCCGAGCCTCGGTAGAGGAAGTGGTAGAGCAGATGAGCCTTATAGGTACCCAGCGGGTAATCTCGTATGAGAGAAGGTATCGCTACCCGGAGGGGGTTGTGCGATTATAGCGCTCACTCGAGGTGCGTATTAATGGAGCAAAGTGACGTAATCCGTCGAGCTGTTGGCTAACCCTAAGGTTTTCCCGGAGAGGGGTTGAACAATAGGTATGCGAACACTGTTCCAATGTGTCGTAATTCCACTTGAGTTTACGTTACTCTAGAAACCGTTCCTACTGGCTATTCCAGTGACAGTTTTATACTAAGTCTACTGTAAGCTGGGGTTAGTGGTTAGGAATAAATATACAGTTAGTGACCAATCAGAACCCAATTACTGGCGCTCGCCTACCCGCGAGGTCATCGCCAATAGGCTTACATTGTAATGTATGGCTGATCAGCCTAAGTTAAAATTTGCCCCTTGTGGGGTCTTGGCCGGGGCCGATAGGCCCGAATGGGGTTATTTGTCAGCCTTAGCTTGTCCCAAGTATAGGAAACACGCCAGTTGGCTGGTGCCTTCTGATTGGCACATCCCTTAAGTGGACACCCAATAGGGAAGCGACACGGCTCGATCAGGGAGGACCGCCAGGCGGTACGACACGGCACCCTCCTGAGAGATTGTCGTCCCGACAAAATTTGATCAAGAAATCAAAAAATAAAAATTACAATTTTTGGCTGTGGCCGTTGCATTGTGCAATTTCAAAGTTTTCCCGCGCGCGGCGCGTGCACACCAAATTTGTTGTCCATCCGACTCTTCCGAGTTCCGCCCGACCGTTTCCTGTTGGAATCAACACCTGTTACAGGTTCACCATCGATCTAACGCGAAATAGCGTATTCACCCCCTCGGTGTCCAACTGCGTCCAAGCATTCGCGTCCTTTCCATTATCCCTCAAAGGGTTTTTGCGTCCATCTGCTAAATAATTAGCCGCGTGATCGCGCGAGCGGTGCCAATTCGAGGCTTGTATTCGTCATTCCGGCCAATTGCCTCGCGATCCCCTTCCTGGGTTGAATAACGCAGCTCCCTTCCGGAGACTTAAGCCAATAGGCCATTTGTTCGTCCCCCTTCAGGGTTTTTAGCAACGTCCTTCATCGCCTCTACTGGCTTTTAAGATGTCCCCTCGCGCTCCGATTCAATTGGAATCCTCCGAAGAGGAAGGGGACTGTAGTATACGTGGCAATTCCGAAATTGCAAATATTTACGTTTCCCGCGGAATTCGAATTTCGGCGGATACGACCGGCGACAGCAATGAACGAACATTGCTGGCGCATGCGCGCGCGCAACCTGCACACGTGTGCAACGAACGTATTGGCAACGGCCAACGGACCAACGGGTCCCTACGTGTGACCCACAAGGTCCTTTCCCATTCGGGGACGTTACGAGCAGTGTTTACACTGTAAAGCGATGCCATCGTGGCCATATAGGTATTGGCATCGTGCCGGGAGGGAAAGGGGACAAGACAACGATCGAGCAACGGCTCTAGTCTACGACTGACTTCTACGTTTTACGTTTACGTTTTGCCTAACGAGGCTTCGTCTCCGTCGAGCTGCGTACTCCCTACCCATCGCCGCACGTAAGGCTGATTGCGTGTAGTGCCTCCGGGCTTGGTTGAGAGCGCCTCCGGTGACGTACCACCTCGTTTGCTAACGTAATCCTCGCGTGGATTGTTGCGTCGTGACGCTCGTGTCTACTCGCTAACCACTCTACCTTCTACCGTTCTAACAATACAGTCAAACACCAGCGGGTGGACTGCTCGTTTCGTTTCGTAAGGACAGCGTGTCCGTAGCTCGTACCAGCTATCTAGAACTAACGTTGTTCCACACTGGTCTCTCGACCTAGAAGTTGCTACGAGCATAACGACAACCAACGAGGTTGAGCTCTTTTACGTTAACGAAAAGCTACGTGCTACAGACGACGGTCTATGAATTACGCTGTGTCGAATTCCAGCGCGTCGCCCAGGCAACCGTTGCCAACGTCAGCGGACGCCGAAGCCGACGTGGCCTTGTCAGCAGAAGCGATCTTCGCGACTGATCGATCTATCCCGCCGGATATCGAGGCGATCGGCCAGCTACCACGTACGGTAAGCCCGTTTGAGTCCGTGAGTATGGACCCCGCAACGCGCGGTCAGCTCAACGAAGGGAACGTGACTCCCACGGCACTACGCGTAGTGTACGAAGACCTTCGAGGTCACATCGAAAGGGCGAGCGACGCGGCCGTCGACGAAGCCGTAAGGCAGAGACTCGGAGTCTCGGAGCGCGAAGCTCGTGCGTTACGTGAACGCTCAGCGACCCTCGAACGGGAAAACGAAGATTTACGAAACCGCCTCTCCGCCGTGGAGGGAAGACTCGACTCGTTTGTCGTAGTATTCAACGAAATCGTCGCCGGACGTTCCGCTCCGCCGAGCGGAAGCGATCCGAATTACGAAGAAGGCTCGCGCGCCTATAACTCGCAATCCTCCCCGGCCGTTCCGGGAGGATACCCACCAACACCCGGTCCGACGACCCCGACAACGTACGGAAGGGGGGCGACAGTGCAACGAGCCATCGCCAACCCCGACGAGACGCCACGAAGGCAATTACGTTTTAACGATACGCCAGACCACGCGCGGTCGGCGGACGCAGCACGAGCTGCGCAATTCGATACGAGAGCTCCCCCGCCACGTGAGACGTACATTCCGTGGCTGGGTACGTTCGGCACGACGGACACGCGAGTCCACGAAAACGAACGTGCCGACGCGGTACGCTTACCAGGGAACGCCCTCGGACCCGTTTGCCACGCGTTGGCAGAGCACACGACAATGCTCGACGCATTTGCGAACGTGGTGTCGTACCGCATGTACCGACTTAACGATGTACGTGAACATCTCTACGTGAACGAGAGTCAAAGCGTACATAAGCTCAAACGTGAGCTGGAGGGACTTTTCCCTACGTTAAAGCCGTTCTCCGGCCGGAATCCGATTACGTTACTCGGATTCCTCGCCCAAATACGTGATGGGTTCAGCACACTCGGAGTGTGCGAGGGAGTGGCAGTACGTGCGCTGCACTTCTTCCTCGAAGGGGACGCCCGACGGTTCTACGATTCCCAGTGTACGACTGGTGTGATCACGACTGATCCGACGAAGAGGTTCTCGTGGCCTCACGTAATCAACGCGTTGATCAAACGATACCTGCAAGACGACGTGCTGCAGGAGGCCTACGAAAAGGTCACGATGATCACGCAGAGTCCTAACGAGGACGAGAATCAGTACGCTGATAGACTCGACACCGCCACGCGGGCGTGTAACTACGTGTTTACGGATCGACTCCTCGTTCACCACTACGTACGTGGTTTGCTGCCCTCGACGCGGGCAGCAGTGACGGAACGACTCCGGTCACTCCCCGAACGAGAGAGGAACGACCTCACCGTTGTGAGACGATTGGCGACGGCCGAAGGAACGACCTTCCGTGCACGTACGGCAGCTGTCGCGTCAGCCGCGAAACCGAAAGTGCGGTTTCCGGTGAAGCCTACGTTGGCTATTTCCGACCACGAGTCGAGGAAGTTCGCGGACTACGATGAGTCCGCGTACTTACGTAATGAACGGGCTAACGAGCCCAGTTACCACGATGGTAACCCGAACATCCCCGCGAGGGACGACGACGACGTGTCGCTCGCTGCGGTTCACGTTGCCGAGAATTTGGAGGCGATCCTCTTCACGAACGGGCCGCCGCCCAACGATACGAAAACGGCAAACGAAAAGCCGGACGAGCTCGAAGCTCGATTGAACCGTCCATGCGAGGACGTGCCGAAGCTCACGAGCGAGCAGACGCAATTGGCGCACTCCGTAATCCCGAATGATTACTGGACGCTGTCGTGTTGGTCATGCCGCGAAGATGGCCACTCGACGTTTACGTGTCCGCGTCTGACGCCAGATCAACGGATCTTTTTCGCGTACAAGTACTACCTCTTCCACGTGAAGAGCAACCCACGTCAGGCTGAGTACTTCCGCCAACGAATGGCTAAACGTAACCAGGAACGACCTGGCGAGCGAGGGAACGTGACCCCGCGGAGGTACGGCACGCCGCCTACGATACTCCGAAACCCCAATCGTGACGGGGGAAGGCCCTTCGACAGGCGCCGCGGCGACTTTCGTAATGACCGACGTGACCCCCGCCCGTGGGCGAACGAACGGAATGGCCAGCGTAATGGCCGCAGCGGAGTCTACGTGACGACCTCCGCTGACGAAACACCACTCGAGGTGGAAACGAGTCACGATGACGAACGAGCTTCGTGGGCTCACGACGACAACGTGTCGAACGGCCCCGCGCCGGGAAACGACCAGGCGATGTAGGTCACGAGCCACCCACATCGCCTGAACCCTTACGTAAAAGGGGGACGACCGACGTCGATGATTGGTCCTCCGCAGGCTCACCGATGAACGAGAGTTACGTAAAGCTCACGGCCGCGAAGGCCAACTCGAGTCACACGACACCCGACGTGGGGGAAGAAACGAAGTCCGACGGGACGAACGAACCTCACACGAAGAGGAAGCCTCGCAGACGAGCGAGACGCGCTACCCGGAAGCACGACGCTTCCGAGCGCGAGAAAGCCAAACACGCGGCTTATACGAAGCGTGTCGACGCAAAAGAAGCCATACGGGCTCACACGATGAAGCGACGAACCGCTAGCGAAGACGTAGACCGCGCGCCGGTCAGGACCGAACCGTTGGTCCTCGACGGGCATACGTGCCTACTTGCGTCGAAGCATTATATCGTATCCGGAACGATCGGACTAGACCTCAACGTGATGAGGGCGATTACCATCGCGATGGATACGTGCAGCGGCTACAACTTGATACGAACAAGTTTACTACCCTACGACTGGGTCGACCGCTGTCTACGTGACGAAGAGCTGCCGAAGCTCGGAGACGCCAACGGGCGACGTTTGCCTATCGAAGGCGCCATCCTGCTTCGTGTCAGGCTGGGGAACTCGCTGTTCCGCGTAAAATTCTTCGTAGCCAACACGCTGGCTGTCCCCGTTATAATGGGCACGTCGTTCATGTCGAAGCATGTCGATGCTATACGCTGTCGAGCGCAGACAATCGACCTCCATCGGGGGGATACGATACCCATTATCGCGGAGGGCGATACGACGACTCCGTACGAGGAGGGGGAGGAGACGAATCCAAACGTGGAGCCCCCGAAACGCCGCGAGCGTAACGCGGCCTCGAATAGGCCGAGCCGAACGTTCTCGGTTCGCCTGACGAAGTACACGCGTGTACCGGCGATGTCGCAACGGACCGTCAACGTGACGACGGATGCGACCGGACTCGTGTTCCTCGAACCGAAAGCGTCGGTGCAATTCCGGCATGGGCTGCGCATAGCCAACGGAGTGGTCGACGTAGGACCGAGAGAGACGTTCTCTATCATCGTGTCGAACTTCACGAAGAAGGACCGCGAATTGCCGAAAGGCGCAACGATTGCGTACGCGGTACGCTCCCCGTTGGGAATCGTCCCACTCAAGCGTGAGGGCGGCGAAGCCCTCGCGAAGGTTTTGAACCTACCGCTAGTCGACGCGACGACGCGGACGAATACGAACGGGTTGGGCGACGAAACGCCAGACCCGTTGGTCAACGAAAAGGGGAACGACCCCGCCACGGATTGGCAGTCGACAATCGATTTGTCGCACCTCGACGACGAGGATTTACGAAAGCGCATCAACGAGATGCTAGCTACACATTCGTCAATGTGGACGAGCGGACGCCTCGGCGAAATCAATGCTACGGAGCATCGAATCGAACTCGAACCGGGCACGCGGCCCATACGTTCAATGCCCTATCGTCAGGGTCCGGCTTTACGTACGATAGCCGAGGAGCAGATCACGAAGATGCTCAACGAAGGGGTTATCGAACCCGCGTCCAGCGAATGGGCGTCACCAATCGTGTTGGTGCCGAAGAAGGACGGATCCTTACGTTTCTGTGTCGATTACAGGCGTTTGAACGCGAAAACGATCGCTGATTCGTACCCGCTTCCTCGTATGGAAGACTGCCTTGATTCGTTGGGCGACGCCGCCATCTTCACGACACTCGATTGTAACGCCGGTTACTGGCAAGTGCCCGTCTCCGCCGAGGACCGTGATAAGACAACGTTTACGTCTTTCATGGGAACGTATCGCTACGTGCGAATGCCATTCGGGCTACGAAATGCCCCCGCTACGTTTCAGCGGACGTTGGACATCATCCTCTCCGGAGTACGTTGGCAATCGTGCCTGGTCTACTTAGACGACGTAATCGTCTTTTCGAAAGACCTCGAGTCTCACCTGGGTCACGTTGACCAGGTGCTTTCCCTGCTACGCGCAGCGGGAGTAACGTTAAAGCTCACGAAGTGCTCGTTCTTTCAACCACGAGTTGACTACCTGGGGCACGTGATTACCCCAGGGAAGCTGCACGTCGCAGCTCGGAACAAGGAAGCCTTTCGTACGGCTACGTTCCCACGCGACAAGACGCAATGTCGATCGTTTTTGGGCGCGGCCAACGTTTACCGCCGTTTCGTAAAGGCGTATGCCGAGATCGCTCGGCCACTCAACACGATGTTGAAGAAGGACGCTTCCCCCGATTGGACGAACCCAACAAACGCGCAAACGAATGCGTTCGAAACGTTGAAGACAATACTGGTGTCGCCACCAGTATTGCACCTTCCGAAGGCGGGACGTCCGTTCATGATCGATACCGACGCGTCGGCGTATCAGCTGGGAGCTACGTTGCTCCAGCAGCAAAACGAAGATAAGCCCAACGAATGGGTGCCGATTGGGTACTGGTCGAAGACCCTTAACGAAACCGAACGCGGTTACTCGGCAACGGAGCGCGAGTGCTACTCCGTCGTTTGGGCGATAACGTCGCTCCGACCCTACGTAGAGGGTCAACGATTTACCGTACGTACGGACCACGAAGCCTTACGTTGGCTGATGACGTTAACGGACGCGTCCGGACGACTACTACGATGGAGGCTACGCGTTGCCGAATTCGATTTCGAAGTCACGTACAGGCCTGGGCGCGTGCACCAGGTACCTGACGCTTTATCACGTGTGATATCTACGTATGACGACGGTCGACCCGTCGACGATGACGTACCATCGTACGGGGACGCGGTCCTCGTGACGACTCGCAGTCGGCGACAACCCACACGAAATGGGCAAGGACGAACGACGTCCGTACGTAAAAAGGCAACGAATGCCAGGGGTCACGACGACCCGTCGAACGAGACTCGTGATGAACGAACATCAGCCACGACGGCTGGCCACGATGGCCTCGAGTTCAACCGCGACGCGTCGCTCGATGACGTTCTTGACGAGGAACCGGATTTCCTCGACGAACAGCGCGCTGCTGAAGACGATTCGGCACGCGTGCCACCAGCTGACGTTCAGCTTCCCATTACGAGGGACGAGCTTATCGAAGCTCAACGCGAGGACGCGTTCTGTCAAACGATACTGACACGACAGTCCGAGACGCAGGACGCTGCATTCTTCGAAGGCCACGATGGCCTACTCCGACGCCGGAACCCTCACGATGAGGAACGTACACAAATCGTTGTGCCGGCTTCGTTACGGCCGCGGCTGCTGGAGTTAACGCACCACCACGTCCTCGCTGGACATCCCGGGCAAACGCGTATGTACTATACCCTACGGAGGACGTACTACTGGCCCGCGATGGCCGCCGACATCCACGCAACGGTACGAAACTGCGTTGGATGTGCGAAGAACCGCGTGAAGCTTCGCAAACGGACGAACCCGTTACGTTTATTCCCGGCCACGGAGCCGCTGCGAGACCTATGTATCGACATACTAGGTCCGCTGACGAAGACCACGCGTGGCAACCGATTTATTCTCGTGATAACGGACCGCTTCACGAAGCTAACCAGAGTCGTACCTCTACGTAATATCGATTCCGCCAACGTGGCGAGCGCGTTCGTCAACGCGTGGGTCTTCTCGTATGGACCCCCACGGACGCTCATAAGCGATAACGGAAAGCAGTTCGCTGCTAAGTTCTTCCAGCGCGTCTGCAACGAGATTGGCGTAACGAACGTCTTCACGTCGACGTACCACCCCCAAACGAACGGGCAGGTGGAGCGCTACAACAGGACGATCCTGGCGATGCTGCGCAATTACGTGAACGAAAACCAGAACGACTGGGATCGATACGCATCGGCGTTAACGTTTGCGTACAACACGCATGTGCATTCGAGCACGGGCACGACGCCCTTCGATTTGATTCTCACGAATCCACCGCCACCGTTGGCGCTACACACGTCGGTAACGAACCGCGAACTACCCGACGGGGGAGGGCGAGCCACTTACGTTCGTGAGCTCGCCACAACGATGGACAACGCGTATCGAACGCTGAAGGCCGCGCAGGCACGTTATAAACGAAATTTCGACAAACGAGTCCGTGTCTCGAATCGAAACATCCGCGCGGGAGAATACGTATTCATCGACCCGACGGACGGGACCACGAAGGGCACGAAGCTCGGCAACCACGCGTTGGGACCGTTCCGCGTACTACGTAACGACGTACGAACGTTCGTCATCCAACGAGGAGACGTAGTTGAACGTGTCAACTCGGACCGCGTTGCGTACGCGCCAACGCCGGCGAACGCGCCCCCGCCGGAGCCATACGATGCCACCGAGGCAGACCTCGACAAGAACCGCGACGGTCCGGCGTATGTAGTAGACGACCTACTCAACCACCGCGTGAACGAGGACGGAACGTTAGACTTCCTCGTGAAGTGGGTCGGGTATCGTAACCCTACGTGGGAACCCCGCCGGAACGTATCTGAAGAGAGCGTCTCTCGATACTTCGCACGCGTGCGACGAGCAACAACGTGAAAGGCCACGACGGCCCCCGAAAACGCACACGAGCGTCGGGTTAAGCGCACGCGTGCGCGACGTTGCACGATGCAACAAACGAAGGCGACGAGCCGCACGAACGAGAAGCGAAGGCACAACGAGTGGCCGGGACGTCCACCCTTGCGTTGGGGGGGCGCGATGCGTGCTAGAGCCGTCGCTCTTTTCGTTTTCGACACCATACGTTGGTGGAGGCACGAGCGCCAACGAAAGATTGGACGACGAGTCCACGCGCGGACGATTCACACGATGTGAAGAGCCACGACTGGCTCGACAGTGTTGACCGTCCCACGGGCAAAGGTGACGACACCACGGGCCACGGACGGACAACACGTCAGATTTTTCGCGCGAAAAATTATACTTGGGCCAGCGGGCCATGGACGCACGGTACGAAAAATCGGGCCGATTACAGTGCGCTAATCCGGCCAAATCTCGGGACACGCGTGCCCCGAAAATTTCGTAATTTTGGCATGTCACGTGAGCCATCGTACGTCCCCGTGGACAGCCGCTGACAACGAGTCGCATCGACCAACGAGGTCAACGCCAAACAGCTCGCGAGCTAACGGCAACGTGACGCCGGAAGGCGGAGAAACGACGTAGGACGGACGCGTCCCCAACGAAGATGGCAACGGCCTCATTACGAAACTCCACGCACGAAGCGGAACGAAGCTATACGTTAGCCGACGAATTAGACCAACGGGTCTCAGCGCACGAAGCGCGCGAATAAAGCGTGCGAACGACGAGCCAACGAGGCCGCGACAACGGACGGCGAACCGTATCGCCATCGTGTGGCACGATGCCGAACACGGCAGCCACGTACGGCAACCACGGAACGACACAACGGTGTCCTGCCACGCGGGCATAACGAATGACACGCGAAAGCGAAAAGCCCGCCGGCTAGTCGAAACGCACGAGCAAACCCGAAAGGGGTTGACCACGTACGGTCACGAAGACGAAGACGCACACGTCCGCGTCATAACCGTAAAAGCTAACGAAGCTGCAACCTCGTACGCATTCGAAGGCGCACGCGCCACCGGCCACGTCGGTCAGGAGACGAGCGAGGTACGCGGACGTCGTAACGATAACGACGTACCTCAACGGGTCGACCCCGCGAAACGAAAATACGAATACGCGACGGCGTACAAGCTGGTAGCCAACGTAAACGGCACAGCGAAGGCGACGAGCCGACGAAAAACTGGCTCACGTAACAGCCTCAAACGCCCGCGGGCATGCGAAACGACTTCGTCAATCGCGTCCCCGTCGGGTTCGCAAGTCGAATAAACGAAATTACGCAACGGCGTAAAGGGCGAGCATTACGTATGCCCAGGTGCACGTCGCACCACATAACGAATGAGCTAACGAAACGCTCCTCGGACGCCGCGGCGAACGACGCCGCCACGCGAAACGGACTAGCGCAACGATTGCGCCACCGGCTAACGTGAAGCCGCGGGAACGTGAAGCGCGACGGCGCTAACGGTGTTAACGGCTATACGAAAAGCCAAGCCCGCCGGCAAAAACGTTGTCTACGGAACCGCGACGCACCACGACGCACTGCCGCGTACACGCAACGGCGTGAAACGTCAAGCCAACTCACGCGCGAGTCGGCCTGACGCTTAGCGAATTTTCCGTCCAGCTCACCGGAGCGAATTAAAATTGGCACCGACGTGCTACGTGCCAGAGAGCTCGAATGCTCAACGGAATTCGACACCCGACGGGGTTATCCGCACGAGGAACGACGGCGGAAACGAATTCCGAGATAGTTACAAAATGATAACGCCACTGGCCAACGTGAAGCCGCGGCAACGCGAAGCGCGACGGCGCTAATGACGTCAACGGCTATACGAAAAGCCAAGCCCGCCGGCCACCACGTCGTCAACGAAACCGCAACGTACTGCGACGAATTACTGCGTACACGCCACGGCGTAGAACGTCAAACCGACTCACACGCCCGTCGGTCTGACGTTCGACGAAATTTTCGCCCAGCTCATCGGAGCAAATTAAAATGGGCACCGATGTGCTACGCGCTAAGGAGCTCGAATGCTCAACGAAATCCGACACCCGACGGGGTTATCCGAACGAGAAACGACGGCGGAAACGATTTGCGAGTTAGTTACTAAATGATACGCACGCCAACGGGCTCTAAGATCGAGGTTAACGTACCACTCGCAGTGAAAAGCCGCCGCTACGCGCCGCCGCTTTGCCGAATAATTGCGTGTGTTACGAACCTGCCAACGGGCACGCGCCGCCGCGAACTCGAAACACGGGCTACGTAAGCCTTACGACACCCGACGGGGTAGACGCCACAACAAAAAAATTGTGGGGAGGGGCTTAACGCTAAACCCTCCTCTGCTGCAGACGACCTGCCAAACGCAAATTACGAAGCTCAACGGAGCCATGCGATTACGCAAAGAAACAAGACGAAGTTTACGAAGCATACGATGCTAGAGCCGACGTGGCCTACGAACTAACCTAGGAACGACCTAGTAGCGACGAGAACGCTTGCCCGCAGGGTCATACGGACCAGGGCCTTCGCCGCGGCTATCGTGGCTGCGGCTGCGACTGGGCTGAACGAAGCCCGGCGCGTACGGATCGACGGTCTGCGTGACCACGGGGGCTCGCTCGCGACGAGACGCGGGATCCCTAGCGTAAGGATCCGCAGTCCCGTGACTGCGCGTATCCGAAGGGCGCGCCGGAGCGGGGTCGCGTGGCAGGTACGCCGCTGCGTGACCATACCCGACGGGGTCGCCGAAGCCGCCGCCACTCGCGTAACCGTACGGTTCATTACGAACGCCAACGGGCGGCGCGTAACTACGAGTCGCCGCGGCGAGACGCTCCGAAATCGCGCGTTCCGTTGCCAAGCGGGCAGTCAGGTCCAACGTCTGGGCCCTGAACTCTTCGGCTGCGCGAGCCACGGACGAGATGAGGGAACGGATAACCCAGCCGTCCGCACGAGGCGGAGCGGACATCGACGTACCGAGAAGCCGACGGGCATCCTCATCGGAGACGCGGTCGTCCAGGCTCACGAAGCGTGGCGCGCGTTCGGCCGGCGTGGCCACATTCGGACGACCGACCTGGGCAACGTTGCCC
Organism: Asparagopsis taxiformis; assembly: GCA_030407315.1. Classification (NCBI taxonomy): domain Eukaryota; phylum Rhodophyta; class Florideophyceae; order Bonnemaisoniales; family Bonnemaisoniaceae; genus Asparagopsis; species Asparagopsis taxiformis. Next base: position 7,266 of record JALQPE010002232.1, on the reverse strand, counting down.
TGTTCCGTAGCCTCGCGTGGCACGACCTCTCGAGGTTCCGGCGCACGCGGCGCTTCGTTTTGATGGCCACGACGGCCAGAACGTGTCCCTCGGGGGCGCTCGTTGCCCCCGAGGCCGCCGAAATAACCGGCACGATTGCCACGACGGCGTTCGGAACGGGAAGCGACCCGCGGCACGTAAGCCCCATCGCTACGAACGGAGACGAACTCCTGGTTATCGCCGCTTGCGTAATCGGGACGTATAACCCGATACTCCGGCCCCAACGCAAGGGCGCCGCGAACCTCAGCCAACGCGCTGGTAACGGAGACGAACGTGTCGGAACCGTCCACCGGGATTGCACGAAGCATCTCGTAATCGGCCAGGAAGTCCAACGTGGACTCCGGCAGCAGGCACGCGCGCCCGAACACACGACGTTCCACGAACAGCGAGCACGCGAGCATCGCTGCGTGTTCGATGTCCACGGCCATGAGGAAACGTTCCTTCACGGGGGCAGGCGCGTCCTTCACGGCATCGGTGAAATAATGTACCACGCGTGGTAATAACGTGGACGACCCACGGGGGTACGGAAACTCCTCTACTACTTCCGGCAACGGCGGGAAGTAGAGCTCGCTCGGGACGACCCACGGAGCTGACGCGTGCGACACACGATAGTCGTCCGCGTTCACGTGGCGGAGAGCGAAGTGGTCATCGTACGACACGACGCTTTTGGAGATGACGCTCAACGAGAGAGCAGTCTTCCATTCGGCACGTTGCCTTTCGGAAAGTGTCCGCGGACATACGAATACGGACGACACCGAGATGAACGGCGGTTCCTCGGGCGTCCCCTTCCATAAGTATGCGTCCATACGGTCGACGTAGATCGCGTCGTTGACGTCACGCAACCACGAGCGGTCGCAACGTATCGACGCCGGGATCTGGTAACGTTCCGATCCCGGCGGCCCGTTGGCGAAACGACGCCCGGCTGCTCGCCCCCACGTATCTTCGGCGGAACGCATATAGTCGACGACCGCGCGGGCGTCCAGACGATCTCTAGCCAACGTGGCGAGATCGTCATCCGTGATACCCACGCGGGGCAACGCAGCCCACGCGTGGGTCAGGACGCCTACGTTTAGCGCCGCACCGCCACGTGAGGCGGTGCCGACTGTCCCAACGGGGTCACCACCCTCCGGCGAGGGGTCCTGGCGAGGAGAACGCGGCGAGCCATCACGACGAGGCACGCCCGTGCGGGCCGCCGCCACAGCACGACGCGAACGAGCGGCCGCTGCCATCGCGGCTACACCCATCGAAGGGCCGCGGCATCCGGAATGATGGGTGACGAATTCCCCGAGTCGGACGCCGTTGCGTCATCATCACGTGGGGCGACGGCCCTAGCAGCCTCGGCAGGCGTCACGGAAGCCACCAGGCGAGACGGAGCCATCGGGCGAGACGAAGAGGCGACGGCCTGCGAAGCAACGGCTTCTCCCGCCCTAACGGATGGGGCGGGCGCGACGGACGCTTCCGTCGCTGGCGGCGCACCGGCCCCGACGAGGGAGGGAGCGCCCTGCGAAGGGTTTCTCGCTCCACCTCCAGCAGAGCCGGCGGGCCGCGGGGTGTTAGCATCGGTACTGCGAGTCGTAACCATCGTGGTTACGCTGTACACGATAATTACGACGAGTGCAACGAGCACGACGACGAGAGCCACGCGGGCTAAACGGAACAAGAGAACGAAAGGAACGGAGGTAGTAGTACCCAGCGGGGGAAGAGGATAAGGGAGAACGAAAGGCAACGGCCTGGATGACGATGGTGAGAGGAAGGGTGAGCGACGATCGCTATCACGTTAAGCCGCCGCTTAAATATCCTTCGGACGACCGTTGTCGACATGCCCGCTGGCAGATTCACGAAAAGGCCGCGGCCTGCGCTCGTATCGCGCTGAATTGAAGCACACCCGCGTGGTGGAATTGGACACTGCATCCGTTGCAGGAAAACGCCTAAGCGAGGCATTGACGTACGACGCCAACGGGCGGGCCGCGATGATTACGAAAGAGCCGGAGCGCACGCGCGCGCTCCGGCGCCGTGGCGATTCGATCAGCCAACCGGGCCATGTACGTTTCAACGAGATTTTTCGGGACAACTGCCACGTCCGCAGTTGTACCCGAAAAGGCGCCACGGCCCCGTGTCTCAGGCGCGTCCTGACGGGCCTCGCGTGGCCGGGACGTCCACGTGTGGGGGTGGGGCTGTGTAGTATACGTGGCAATTCCGAAATTGCAAATATTTACGTTTCCGCGGAATTCGAATTTCGGCGGATACGACCGGCGACAGCAATGAACGAACATTGCTGGCGCATGCGCGCGCGCAACCTGCACACGTGTGCAACGAACGTATTGGCAACGGCCAACGGACCAACGGGTCCCTACGTGTGACCCACAAGGTCCTTTCCCATTCGGGGACGTTACGAGCAGTGTTTACACTGTAAAGCGATGCCATCGTGGCCATATAGGTATTGGCATCGTGCCGGGAGGGAAAGGGGACAAGACAACGATCGAGCAACGGCTCTAGTCTACGACTGACTTCTACGTTTACGTTTACGTTTTGCCTAACGAGGCTTCGTCTCCGTCGAGCTGCGTACTCCCTACCCATCGCCGCACGTAAGGCTGATTGCGTGTAGTGCCTCCGGGCTTGGTTGAGAGCGCCTCCGGTGACGTACCACCTCGTTTGCTAACGTAATCCTCGCGTGGATTGTTGCGTCGTGACGCTCGTGTCTACTCGCTAACCACTCTACCTTCTACCGTTCTAACAATACAGTCAAACACCAGCGGGTGGACTGCTCGTTTCGTTTCGTAAGGACAGCGTGTCCGTAGCTCGTACCAGCTATCTAGAACTAACGTTGTTCCACAGGGACAATTATGGGTTCGCCCAACCGCCAAACCACGACGCTCAATCGTTCGCCGCCTAACCACTCCCACCAGGAGGGATCCTCTTCCCGCAACGGGGGCTCCGCCCACACCGGCTAAGTCTTCGTTCCGACTTTCCGCGGCACGCGCCGCCTGGGCAGGCCGCCGCCGCGGCTCAAAACGCAAACGCGAACTCGTTCGACTGCCGCCCAAAGGGCCCCGCTTGATCCAAGCCGTCGCCTGCTGGAAGGTTTGTGAATCACAAGCACGTTCCGAAGAGACGGTCCCCCCCTACCAGGGCAAGTGCACAGAGCGGCGACTCCGTTCCGGTGAATCGGCCGGCTTCCCCGGAAAAGCCCTCCACTCCGGGGCTAGTATAGATAAAACCTGTTCGTCGGTTAACCTGCCGTCGCGCGAAGGTGAGCCATCGAAGGCCCCGGTCCGTCCCCAAAGGGAGCATGCCGGCCAATACCGGAGGAGGTGATAGAGGTTGTCGCCGAGGGAGGGCGCTACGCCCAGGCCACAAGGCAACCGAACGTCAGGCCTTCGCCAGGTTCGCGTCGATTACTTCTCGTCCTTCCGCCCCACGGCTCGTACTCTTCTGGTGTAACGCTTCAGCGAATCCTTACGAGGCATGGTCGCCGCAACCAGCAGATACTGGCGGACGCTAGAAGCGTAGAGAGAAGAAGAGTTTGCGCCGCGAGGCCGCTCGAGCCGAAAGAAGCCGAGGAGCAGGCAGAGCCGAAGAGGCTAATACTAACCTGTCGAGAAGGTCGTAGACCGTACGCCTCTACTGGCAGAGTTGCCCGGAGGGGTCTGGTGCGGCTCTGCCGATGCCCTCCGTAGGCGTAAGACCGTCGGGCACCTCCCTAGCTGATTCTTACGCGGTTGCGTCTGCCCCAGCACCAGCCGTTACGTCACACGATGCTCCCCTTCGGGCACCTAAGCCGACTGCCAATTGGCGCTCCATAGGAGAATTCTATCCAGCCAATGCTGATGAGCTGGTGGTATTCGACTCCAAGCCTTGCTTTCAGGCGTGGGCTCGCCGCTCCTTGGAACACTACCCGTTTTGCGCGGCTCCCTCGTAGGGATTTTACGGATCGCCCGAGAAGCGAGTTACGTCGCGACATGCTTCTCATGAGCTCCCTCCGGGGTCAAAACCACCAGGTTCAAAACGAGTGTTGGTCGGCTTACGCCCGTCTCCCCTCGAGTCGCCCGATGCGTCACTTCCGTGTTCCACATACGCTATGTAGCGACAGGACTTTCCTCCTTCATCCCGGAGATGCGCTTTTACGTCGAACGTATGAATCGTCGCTTGTTCCAAGAGGGATCGTACCAAGGCTCCGTAGCGGATCTACCGATGATTCGGTCACGCTGGTTCGCGTACCCTCCACGTCCCGATACGGGTAGCTATGAGCATCATATGCGTTTGCACGCTAGGGTTATCCCGAAGGATGGGGCGTCAGGTGACGGCGAGGAATGATATCGCGTGTTCGCGCCGTCATGGTAGCTCTGCTGAGCCGGCTGCTAGACCCATGAAGGGTAGCGAAGGGAAGCTTTGGACCCGCTATGGGATGAGCGCACTTGGGAAGGCCAGTCATCTCCACCGAGTGTGTTTGCCCGTTGCCGACCCTCCGTCGCTGGTGTACTTCCACAATTCCGCTCTTCGCGACGCGTCGCGAAGAGCATGTCCATCCGCCATTCGGGCGCGCGCGCCCGAATGGCGGATGGACAGGTTCCGATCGTACCTCGAGTTGGAGAGGATATCCTTATAGGGATCGAGTTGGCTCGTACCGCCGAGACGCGGGGCTTTGTGCCGGTGATGGCGGAGGAATTCCTCAATAGGGTGAGCAGTACTTGGTACGATATCCCGAAGGTGCCGGTGTCGGACGTGGTCCCCTATAGTCGGGAGTTACCTGGTTCGGTAGTTCGTCGGTTGTTGAAGGTGGCCCTTGGGGCGATGATTATCCACAGGAACTGGTCAGTATCAACATCACAGGAGTGGCACCGGAGAAGGTGGTTATTGTAGTATACGTGGCAATTCCGAAATTGCAAATATTTACGTTTTCCGCGGAATTCGAATTTCGGCGGACACGACCGACGACAGCAATGCCACGAACATAGCTGGCGCATGCGCGCGCGCAACCTGCACACGTGTGCAACGACGTACTGGCAACGGCCAACGGACCAACGGGTCCCTACGTGTGACCCACAAGGTCCTTCCCATTCGGGGACGTTACGAGCAGTGTTTACACTGTAAAGCGATGCCATCGTGGCTACATAGGTATTGGCATCGTGCCGGGAGGGAAGGGGGACAATTCATCGAACGAGCAACGGCTCTAGTCTACGACTGACTTCTACGTTTTACGTTTACGTTTTGCCTAGCGAGGCTTCGTCTCCGTCGAGCTGCGTACTCCCTACCCATCGCCGCACGTAAGGCTGATTGCGTGTAGTGCCTCTGGGCTTGGTTGAGAGCGCCTCCGGTGACGTACCACCTCGTTTGCTAAAGTAATCCTCGCGTGGATTGTTGCGTCGTGACGCTCGTGTCTACTCGCTAACCTATCTCTACCGTTCTACCTAACATACAGTCAAAAACACCAGCGGTGTGGTCTGTTCGTTCGTTTCGTAAGGACAGCGTGTCCACTAGCTCGTACCAGCTACTTCGTCTAACGAACTATCGTCCCACACTGGTCTCTCGACCTAGAAGTTGCTACGAGCATAACGACAACCAACGAGGTTGAGCTCTTTTACGTTAACGAAAAGCTACGTGCTACAGACGACGGTCTATGAATTACGCTGTGTCGAATTCCAGCGCGTCGCCCAGCAACCGTTGCCAACGTCAGCGGACGCCGAAGCCGACGTGGCCTTGTCAGCAGAAGCGATCTTCGCGACTGATCGATCTACCGCCGGATATCGAGGCGATCGGCCAGCTACCACGTACGGTAAGCCCGTTTGAGTCCGTGAGTATGGACCCCGCAACGCGCGGTCAGCTCAACGAAGGGAACGTGACTCCCACGGCACTACGTGTAGTGTACGAAGACCTTCGAGGTCACATCGAAAGGGCGAGCGACGCGGCCGTCGACGAAGCCGTAAGGCAGAGACTCGGAGTCTCGGAGCGCGAAGCTCTGGCGTTACGTGAACGCTCAGAGACCCTCGAACGGGAAACGAATATTTACGAAACCGCCTCTCCGCCGTGGAGGGAAGACTCGACTCGTTTTGTCGTAGAATTCAACGAAATCGTCGCCGGAAGTTCCGCTCCGCCGAGCGGAAGCGTTCCGAATTACGAAGAAGGCTCGCGCGCCTATAACACTGATTTTTGTATGAACAGAATATATTTTCGAGTTAAGAATAAATTGTTTCGAAAATGATTGAATAAATTTCCATATTCTGATATTGATTGACCTTTTCATATAAATGTTCCGAAATCGATTGATCTCATGGTTATTTCATTTCCGTGGTGCAGAAATATTACAAAGAACAGTTCAGTATTTCCCCAATGCTACTAAACCTGCTCTAATTTCCTTCTCTACTCCTGCTCTGAGTTTCTTGTTCGTCAAAGAATCAAACTCAGCTATTACTGTATCCACAGAAATATTCCTTTGCCAAGGGTCTATATTTTTTCCTCTTCCAACTGTCGCCGACGATACTTACCACTCCATGCATCCCCTTTGTCATACACTTCATACCATCTTATGAACAGATTTCTTGTCACGCACTTCCATCCTGGATACATTCGATAATCTCTCCTAGCCAGAAAGGCATTCCTTCGTACATCCGTATCCATTAACAGCAACAAATCGATTCCTAGAATAAGGTAGGTCTGTTTGAGCCATCATTTCCTGTTAAATTTTTTCTTCATCCTCGTCAAACCCATGGTTGGAAAAACTCTGATTACTGTAAATTCCATTCAGCTCTACGCACTCTTCCAAGTTCCATGTAGTGGTTCGTCTCTGTCTCTGTACACTTGAGCAACCAGTGCATGAAGTGATCTCATTTTAGCGACACTGTTCACCCTTACCTCCTCTGATCTGAGCCTTAGAAGAATTTTTTCCTTATCTGGTGGACAGACAAAGAGTTACAGGGTGCCGCGTGAAGGTTTGGTGGAGGATCGAGTAAATCCTTTGAGACCATTGTCAATGCTGGAAGGCTTCTCCACTGGTCATCACAAGAAATTTTGACATCACAAGCAGTTTGAAGAAGGCAGAACCCCGTTCTGTTTCGGGATCTCTGAAGAATCTGAAGTAGCGGTACTTTGAAAAAGGTTTCACCTTCCCAATACAGTTTTTCCATCTTACATAAACCCGAGAAATTGATAATGTGTAGCATGCGGGAGACAGATGGTTCAGGCGTGAAAGACTTTCGCAGTTCATCGTGGAGATCCTCCATAGTTGCTGCG